>JARHVA010004735.1:17500-115000 GCA_037957365.1 Torreya grandis | reverse complement strand
ACCCATTTAGAGTAGCCTTGTCCCTACACCATTAAATGGATAGTTTCCCAAATTTAAATATCCATATGGGTCTATCTACATATTTCATAGGTCATCTAAAATAAATTACTCAAAAGGTTTGCTATATAAAAAAATCACAGTTCATTCATGAAGGGAATTGGTATCTAGCTTATCACTTTTATTAAGAATTTATACACTATTTAACTTTGAGAAAATATTTCCTTTTCTTCACAAATTAAATATCATTCACTAGGATTAGTCACATTTCAATTATAAAAAAAATTAAATCAATTCAAGAGATAACATTTTCAAGTATCATAACCAAATTTCTAGTGGCATACATATAGTTAAGGACAATAATTTCACAATCACTTTAGGTGGAAGAACTACATATGGATTGAATCACTTATCAAATTATCTGGATGTGTAGGTAGAGATCAATTATCAATGGGGTTGATTGTGGTCAGCTTCTCCCATTACACTTCTCCTTTTTTAAAGGTTTATAGCTCTCACAAGTACCCATAGGGTTTTTTGGGCAAAGATAAAAAAACATAGTTTAAAATGTGGTGGCTATATAATCAAAAAATCTTAGTCCTCTCAATAGACACATGTAGGTGGTATAAAAATCATAATTTTATCATATTCATAGTAGATAAGTACATAGTCAATAAACATGACTAACTTGCATTAGTATTCAAAGAACATATACCTATCCAAACATAAGCACAAACTTTGTTATTCATCTTGATCTATAAAAAACTTATTTTATCTTATTTCCCATTATTAGACATCAAAGAACCAATAATAAGATAATTCTAAACATATTTCTCTTAGTTGTACTTACTATTTTTAGCATATGTGATTTGTCAATGAATTTAAATTTTTAACTCATATTTTTACTCAGATTTATGATTAAATGTTGTTTATTGTAATTTTAATTATATTTTAAGTTTTATACCTATTAAACACTATTAAATAAAAAATAGGGTTTAAAATAATTCTACCAAGAAGTGAGGTTTTAGCTATGTGAAGATATAATTTAAGTTCAAATTATCTGTTTTAGATATAAACCATCACCTTAAAAGGAAATGATGCCATCACAACAATAATTGAACCATTATGACTAACTCTAAATCATGGGTAGTTAATTTATCTTGTAGTCCTTTAATATTTATAATTTTAATGATAGTCTTCAATTGTCATACAAGATAATATGACACAATCCCTCTATGAAATCATCAACACAAACAAAAAATAATTATCAAGATCAAGAATCATAATCTTCATAACACTCACGAGATGTTCTTTTAGTGATAGAGAGGAAACCTTACAACTCTCTTTCCACTAAAACTTATTATATTTATTTTGAAGGGAAGTGATGAGGAGTGAATTGTATTAAAACATCTAAATAAATATCCTATAATACCTTCTAAGATAATCATAGTATGTCATTATTGTGTTTCTAAAGTCACAAAATAGATAAAAACCCTTCCTTTTATATTAATTGTCAATCCTTAATGGATTTTAAAATCAAATTATGACTCTCTACTCTACCTCTCTCTCTAATCCTCTTTAGGATCTTAAAATATCATTCCATTAGTTGAAAACTCTATAATTTTATCTTCTTGTGGCCTTCCTTTTCTCTTATTTTTTGTATTATGGCTTCCTCCCATGATTTCACTCATCTAAATAATTTTATAACTTAGAGATTCTAAAAATTCCATGCTCAGCCTCTACAACTTCTTAGTAACCTTTTGTGGTCTCATGGATATTTAAATAGTTTCCCTTACCATTTCCATTATTATGAATACTACATAACCTATGAAAAATTCCCCTAGATTTTAAATCATTAATAATGGCCTACACATGAAAAACTATCATATGACCATTATCAATTTAAATCTATGATAAAAGGCTTCTTTATGAGACTAATAACACCTTGTTTGGATGTATCTCATAGAATATATGGTATCTTAAAATTTTCATGGCTGCTTTCACTTTAAATTTGGAATTTTATGAAATTTGCCCACTATGACTTGTCAAAGTTATTCCATGTGTCATCAACCTAATGCTTTTCCATAAAAACTACTTTTTATACCATGTCATTTCCTATACATGTACTCATTTGAATTATATACTCCAATTTAATATTCTTACATTGTAGCCACATAAATTTAATCATTAAGTGCTCAAAAATGTTTATTCTTGACATCTTTACCTTACTTTGTCTATTCACCATTTTTATAACTCATAATCTATAAGAGAGACTTTAATGTATTATGAACACTAAAAATGTCATATATACATCAATATTTTATCTACATTCATCCCTATTTATCTTACAGTCTCGTGTCAAGTAGGTCTCATCTTCTAGGACTAATCCATGCTAGGTTGGACATGACTACAATGTGACTTAGTCCCCTAGCATGGCCTTATTCCCAATGCTTTAATGGTTATTTTTTCAAATCTAGATGTTTCAAAATGTCTCTCCCACCATTTTTTTATATTTTGTTTGTAAAAATATTCCAAATATTCCCCTATATATGCACATCAAGGAGACTCAAATGAAACACTTATTCTAGCAACCACTTGGAAATTCTACTACACACTGAGTAAAAGAGCACTATTTCTTCCAATTATAATTTTGATACATTATAATAGTAATAAGCCAAGTTTTAACATTGTTTATTTAGATCAATGTCATCTATTCTCACATATATCAATAAAATTTATAGCTATAACATTATAGTTACATAATCCCAGATCACAAAATCGCCCTAGGAAGGAGAACTACATCGGCATGAGTCCTATTTGGTCTATGTAGGCAACACTCATATTATGTGGGTTTTATAAGGATGTCTCAATTATTCCTCTTACCCATTCCCCAATTTTTTTTATCTCCTATTTATCTTTTGTTTTGAAATAAGGGGTTTATCTTTTTAGAGTATTCCATGAGGCATACGAGCACATATAATTAATAAAAAATCCTCGTAGGTAGTTACATAGATCCAAACCAGAAAATAAGGTTCATAATCAACTAGAACATGGGTGTAGTAAGTATACAAGAACATAATATGGCCTTATCCTCCTCATGTAGACTTGTCCCAATGTAGTTTAAATTCTTGCATTCAATCATGACATAATACATAGGTCATTTAAAGTAGTTTCTAGTCACAATCAACCTATACAATCACAACTAAATATATATTATGGAGGTTTGCATATTTTTAGGGATGTATATTTTTTTATAAAATTCTAATTATTTTTAAAATTTATATCATAGTGTATTTCATTATTATATCTATCTATTATTATATTTCAATAGTTTAGATATATTAATTTGAATTCACTTCAATTAAAATAGATTAAACATTCTGGTGAACTCACTATTTTTAGAACATTGCTTGTTTGCTTGATTTTTTACAAAAACTTCATACATATTTATGTAAAATTAATGACATTAAAACAAAACATCCTTCAACCTTAGTTAATATCTAACACATAAAAAATTAACTTCTTTGACTTTGGATTTCATCTGACACTGAATTAGTTTGTCTTGTCACCTTAGATAAATATAACAAAAAATCTCTTTATTTTGACCTCAAGTTGAATTTTTTTGATATTTATATACAAAAAATATTTATCTTTGATTTTCTCTTAATTTTTTATTTGTTTATGCTTATTTTATAAACAATGTTCTAATAATTTTAAAAATACATAGTGACTATCATGAAGTGCTATGCAATGATCTAATTAAAAATATTGTGGAATGAAAGGTTTACCCCAATAATCATAGCCATTCTACAATACTAAACACATAATTTAGTTTCAAATTACCTCATGGTATATAGGAAACACCTAGGATCCCTTGTTTATACCATAGGAAGCCTCTTTTAGCTATTTGATTTGTGGTACACTTGAGAGGATCATATCCCCCAGGGAAGTTACTATCACTATACCTTTGGAAATGGAATTAGTAATATAAAATCATGGTTTTTACTCTATATTTAGGCTTTAAAACATTGGGAGACACTAATCAATTAATGAAAAAGTATATTTGATATCCCACACAATCATTCAATCCATTTACTAGATCACCCATATGCCTTCATTGCTTCTTGTATTGGAGTCATAGTCATTTACACTAATTGATTCATATTTTATTATATTAATAATAGAATCAATTAATTAATTTTTCTTTTAATTATTAAATGTAATTTTTTAATTTTTTATAAATTATTCCTACTTTCCAATATGTTACTAATTTTATTTTTATCTGGTTAAGATTCAATGATATCCATTATATTTTATTTCATATTGTTATAAAATTCAATCATAATTTATTTCCATAAGTAATAAACACAAATAAACATGTATTACTTCCTTTAATAAGCCTCAAAATGTTCATGTTCTTAATACTCGATAATGAAAAGTCCCTCATATTCCTTCCCTTTCATCAAGACAACTTACTCATTCTAAAAAAATTGACATTCTATATCAATTAAATAATATTAATTCCAAAATTTCATTGTTATATCTCTTGGAAATAAAAGCAATATATAAATTTATACTATATGAAGCATTAAGTAATACACTTTTACTTTAAAATGTTGAACATCCTTATGTAACTTCTATTATTAATACTATCTAATGGACAAAATAATGTATCTATTTTTAAAATAGGTTATCCCCACAAAGAATATTATTGAACAATACTTACCCTTATGTATTCAAATATTTGCACAAAATAAGGTGGTCAAAAGAGTACTTTTCGATAATGGATCTAGATTGAATATTTATAACATCTCTTTCCTAAAACTTCTTGGCATAAAATCAAGAGATCTCACTCATTCAAATATGAACATTTGTGGATTTGAAAACATTCCACACCATATACTTGGAAAAATTACATTCAATATTACTTTGGGCCAATGCACTCTTTCTACTATTTCTCAAGTTATGTCTAATGATCTTAACTAAATATTTTATTAGGATGACCTTAGATTCATTACATGAATTCCATTCCTTATACATTACATGTATGTCATAATTTTGGTTATCAAGGATGTGTGTGTGTGTGTGTGTGTGTGTGTGTGTGTGTGTGTGTGTGTGTGTGTGTGTGTGTGTGTGTGTGTGTGTGTGTGTGTGTGTGTGTGTGTGTGTGTGTGTGTGTGTGTGTGTGTGTGTGTTGTGTCCTTTAGACAAAAATAAATTCAAATATTATGAAATAATCCATCCTATTGATCCTTAAGTCCCATAAATGAAACCTCATTCCATAGAGCTTTTACCATCTACTTCATTTATCAATTTACCCTCACTTGTAACACATTTACATGACTTATAAATTAGATTTAATTACTATGCTTTTAGATTTAAATACTTGTGAAAGTATAAGTATACCATTGGACAAGGATTCAAAAAACATGATCAAGGTATTTTTTATCCTATTACTAATTTTTTTAGTGAAGGTAAAGTTGGACTTGTATATAATTCCAATTTTCATGGACTTAATCAAGTTTATCAACCTATCAAGCTCATACCTACGACACATGCGCTTTGAGAATAATAATCATGTCAATAATGTTTGTAAACTATAATTAGTGTATCTTGAGCTCATTGATAACATGATCTCACTATAAATATTGACATTATATGGATTTTCAAATGATGAGTATCTTTTATAATATCTAGGTGTATATGAGGACCTTCATCCATTCGATCATAGGAAAATGTTTACTCATGAAATAAATGCACATGCATATTTTGAGGAAAGTGATGATTCTATCTTGAAAAAAATATATATGGTTCCAATACTATTCCTATTACTCTATATGTGCAAGATCGATCAACATTACTTAATTAAGAAACTATTGAGTTTAGTTTTAATACTAAAAAATTTTCCATGACCATTACTCCTGATCGCCATGTTATAAAATGATGAAGGCTAATCTCTTTGATAATAATTACATGATTATCTAAAATTATTTACATAGGCATATAAATACATGCCTATAATTACCCCAATAATAGATATGCACAACATTATGCTATATTCAGATTCCAAACCAATCAAGCAAAAAATAAGGAAAATTCATCCAAAAGTTGCACTATTAATCAAAAGTAAAGTTGAAAGGATTTTGGACATTAGATTTGTTCTTGTTATTGATTATACTAATTGGTTCTCTAATATTATACTAGTAAAAAAAATTAATGTAGATATTCAATGTGGCACAAATGACCATGATTTAAATAAAGATTTTCATATAGATGATTTCCATTACCAAGCATAGATATGATTGTGGATTACACAATAGGATATGAGATGTTATCATTCATGGATGGTTTTTTGGGATATAACTAAATCAATATTAATCCTAAAAATAAGGAAAAAATAGAATTCATCACACCATATGGGATGTTTTTTAATATAGTCTTGCCTTTTGGACTAAATAATGCAAGATCAATGAGCTATGCCACATATTTTTCATTTTAACATACTTAAAATGGTTGAAGATTATGTTTATGATTTATTATCCAAATCCAAACATTGACAAGATCATGCTATTGAATTATTATAAATATTTGAAATAATGAGGGAATATAACATATATTTTTGTGCCCCTAACACACACCCCATTTTATCATATTTCAAATGAGGATCCATTGTGATAAAATCTTTAATTGAGGAATCTGTGAACCTTAGAATTCTATTTTCCTAATTTTTCTCTATCCATAGTCTAAGGTTACTATCAAAAAGTCAAAATTTACAAGAAATCAAACCATAAAAATCAAATCTTGAACTAATATTGTAAGTTATTATACACCTTGGGTTTTCATGAGTTATTTTACTATAATATGGTTTATAAACTAATAGTATTAATATTTTGTCCTAGTTTTTAATCTATTTTATGTATTCATAAGACCATTGACTAGGATTTCCTAAATACCCCAAGCAAACCCCACTTCAATTACTCAATATTTCCACATGCCTTGATCCCGTATCATTTATATCATTAGGCTATTATAAAATTAGAAGAATTCTAAGTTTTTGACTTATTGAGCCTTTAATCATCTTAAAAAGTTGTCAACATAGAGACTTCACTTTTTCATCGACAAAGTTTAATTGTTCTGGGGACCTATAGTTGAATACCTCTAAGCTTCAATAGTTTTTAGCAATTAAACACATCAATCTTTCTATGAAATAGAATCCCAAAAGGATTAAATATACCTTTGATTCATATTTTAATGGTTTTATGCTTCTATGCTCTAAGTAATCAATGCATGGCACATTTACACCTCAACTCAACTATAAGAGAGTCGAATCATAGTCAAAATCTATAGTATAATAGCTCAAAAGTTCTAAACTCCCATGCCATCAAGGTCATTCCATATGTATATTTTTTTCTATTTAGGACCAGTTAGAATATACATAGTTCATTGAATAGGCTCCAAACCTCTAAACATCCCAAGACCCCGTGTCACTGAGATCATGCTATGTGGCTTGACCATGTTGAGTCGTTACTGTGGAGAATAAAAAAGATAATGAAAGGATAAAAGATCCAAATTGATGAAATATATATAAATGTAATTTTATGAAATGATATGCAGCTAAGATATGAATATAAAATGTTGGCAGCATGATAAAATAACTAGTCAATGATTAATAAAAATTTATTTCAAAAATAGTGATCGAACATAAGAACTTAGTGAAATGTTGCCATATGGAAAATAAACCAACCTGTAGAATCTAAGTAATAAGCTCAAATAAAAATGGGATATAATTAATTATTGATATTAATGGTGTATTAATCCATTCAATACTTAGGATTAATAATAATATATTCAAAAGTTACACAAATGGTGGATTTACTTTATCATTACTTTTCCAATATAATGATCAAAATTTTCAGCTCACTAGCATCTTGAAATCCCTAGTTTATTTATCAAGAAACCACAAAATTAACTAGTGAATTCATACATAGAATTGTAATAATTATCAAAGGATAATTGATTCTTCTATTAAATAGGGAAAATCTCCAGTTCCCTCTCCTTACTCATTTTTAGGAGGACCCAAATACTTGGATATTGTATTCGAGAGGATCAAACTAGATTTAAAATTCCTATATTGCTTAATTATTTGGGAATATGTGGAGTCTATAAAACCAAATTATATAGAGGAACAACTCTCTCCCAAGGAGATTCAATACATAGATGACCTCTTTCTAATCAAATAATAATTCCTCTACCAAGATATATCTAAACCTAAGCTAATGTCATGCACTGACCTACTCTGAGTTTTATTTATTAATGCAACTATTTTTGGTGATATATTACATGTTATACATGTTACTAATGTTTCTACATACATCTCAGGTAGGGAATTCAAGACATATCTCAGAATTCCACTACTTAAAATAACTTACAACTAAGTTTCAACCAATGTTTCACTTGAGCATAACGTAGTAGATGGGAAGTTAAAACAATGGCTTGATAAAGACCAAAGGATGAATCCCAAAGGGTTTATCTCATCTAATTACATCATGAAATTTAGGCCTAGAATAAGGATAACTATGGCCTTATTGAATAGGTTTTATGGTTTTTATAGTATTGTAATTTTTTAGGTTGAGTGGGTTATGCTATTAGATATACTCTTGACATTCAAAAAACTAGTGGTACTAGGGGAACTTATCCATACAAAACTGAAGTAGCATCTCCTCCATCCTAATTAAATATTAATTGATGGAAACTTTTATATGATGTCTTACTTATTATATGCATTCATGGACATGGTATATAAACCCTATGGTCAAAAATGGCAACCTTTGATTGAATATATAGAAAATAGGGTAGGAGAAGACTACTCTATAATTTTTTTACATAGAAATAAAAATGAAATCAATAGGATATGTGAGGAGGTCTATCCTCAAATATTATAGGATATATAGGGCACTACAATGCCTAGATTATTAGAAAATATAGGAAAAATCATGAACAAAATAGGAGACTACTAGTACTACCCTAATGTCACTATTTTCATGGTATAAATAACAAGGACCACTCCATTAATTTTAACCCAATATGATATGGATAAAATATTAAATCAATAAATTTCATACCAAATTTATAATAACATTGATTAGGAACTAGATCAAAAATATTTTGCCTACTATTTCAAAACTCCTCTAAGAATTGGACAATAATAATATGTTGTCAGATCACATTTTCTCCATACTAGAAATGATAAGAATTAGTACAATTTAAAAGTGGTACCTTTTAAATAATGGTACCCTAGGAATAAGGTAAGGGGGTATCTCTTTTAGCTCAAGGAAAATAAGAAAGTACATGTTTCTTATGGTCATTAAGTATATGAACATGAAGTAGTATTTCTAAATGCAATAGATGATACTAAAGTATAGATGAAAATGAGAAATAAATCAATATCCATGGCTTGGAAACAATACCTTTAGTATGAACATGAGGTAATTGAGAAAAAGGCACAAGCTAAATGGAGTAATTAATGGTCTTTAAGATAACTAAATGGCTTGAAACAATAGGATATACCTCCTTCCCCTCTAGGAGAGATTGTAAACAAGGAACTAGATGATTATATAACTCAAAGAGAATCAGACCCTCAAGTTAGGAGGTAAATTCTAAGGGTTCTCTAGAGTCCCCAAGTATCTTCTAAATTATTTTTAGCCAACATTCAAACTTTGGAGAAAACCACTACAAGACACATGCCAACTACTTCTTTAGGGAAACAAAGGAGGAGATCTTTAGTAATGACACCTTTGCCACCCCTCATTATAGTCACCGAAGTAAGTCTTTTATATTTCCTTCAAACTTATTTATTATCTATTCTTACTAGCACTAGTTCTACCCAATCCCTTAAGTCTCCTTAGGTAAACTTTGTATATTCTACAACCACATCGACACCATTAATCACATATATTACTCCCTCATTACCATCTCTAGCCATACCTCCTACATTATTACTCCTATAGATGTCTCCCCATCTTATCCACCTTCTAATCCGCCCATATTCACCTACTAGAGGAAGTGTAAATACTCATACCCTCCCTCTAAAGGTAAATAACTATAATAAATACCATCACTTGGTCTCCCAATCATAGAAGAGGAGGAGGAAGAAGAAGTAGAGGAAGCAATGGATGTAATGGAATAAATAAAAGAAGAGCTTGGGCATGTAATATCTCTATTTGATTATCTTACAGATGAAGAACCAAATGATGAATAATCTAAGCTTGAAAATGTGAATACCTTGATCTTGGGAGGACATAAGTTAAATAAAGCCTCTTCTGATGTGCTAAAACATCAAGTCCTCACACTAGAATAAATAAAGAACCTAGACAAGGTAGTTTTTTTTGTTATCTCTTCAGTTTCTAATATTAATTCATTTACAAGTCTATCCCTATCAATTATTGGGTATATTTTATCCAATTTTATTAGTTCTATTTATTTGATTTTTCCTTATTCATATCCAAATCTAAAGACTCAAAAAAGTATTCCATTTTGAAAATTGGCTCATTGTCTCTATTTTTAATCTTTGGATGCCACTAGTCCCCAAAAAAGGGTCAACTCGATTGGAACTCCTCATGCCATAACCATTGTCCATGACCTTAGAAAATATGACTTTACAAGTTACTCTAGGCTTTACCAAAATTTTGACTAAATTTAAACCTATGAAAGAAACTTCTCCATGGGAGAGGGTTGTCCAACCACCCCTCTAGTTTTCTATTAGGATAAGCATCATTGGCATGCACTTGATTACACCACCTCCAATGACTCCTCATTATTCCCAATCTTCATAACCAAACCAAGATATTGAAATGGGATAAATTATTATTCCCTAATGGGTAAACTAAATACAAGGTACAAGGGATGAAATGTAGAATCTAATTATAATAGAACATCCCATAGTCTCCAATCAGATTGATAAATAGAGTAGGAATATTTAAAGAGTAATGAAGAGGAAGGTGGTGAAAATAAGAATAAAGGAATAGGTGTATTTTTATCAAAGTTATAATCTTTTCCCTTTAACCAATAATCCTAAGAAAAACCACTATGTATATAGAGAATTTTGTTTCTTTTGTTGATTCTATAGGGAAGTAATGAGAGAGATGTTTCAAAGTAAATAATATACATTGAAGAAGTTATAACATATCTAAATTATACAAGCACCCAATGAAATTATTACTGATGTATAGAGTGTATCAACTAAGTTGTTTAATATATTGTATAAATTCAAGGTTTCTAAGGTAATGAGCTAGTCGAATAGGGTAGTTATAGTCACATTTTCAAATGAGATAAAAGAGATGGAAAGGAGATTGAATTTTTTGGTCTAGTGCTCCATGACTAGTTATTTTAATCATTTGGCTCTTATTACTAATATGGATGATTTTTAGTGATTAAATTATGTAATGGTAAGAAGGGATTCTTCCCTTAAATGGCACAAGAAAATGGAGACCCTAATAGAGAATTTATTCACTAATGAGGGGAAAGCGTTACAAATTTGGGATATATGAGGGTTACTAATGTGATAAGACATATATGAGAGTTTTTTAATAGATTTAAATTTGAAAATATTCTTCAGGTGGTTGCATTAAAACTTCAATCAAGAAGTTGAGGACACTATTTATAAAACCAATAAAGAAATCTTATAGTTGGTAAGTTTTTCAAAGGATAGAGTAACTAAGGAAAAATATTTAGTAGTTAAAGTCAAGAGATTAGAAGCTAAGAAAGAAATATTGATGACTGAAGTTGTTTGAATTTTGAATCCTTCATTACTTAATTTTGATATATAAATAAGGAGTTTGAGACATCCTATGCATTATTTGAGGAGATGAAATCTAAGGAAATAACTTTGGTGTTTGTCCCATATACACAACTAGCTATCATTTCCACCCCAAAATCACAAAAGTATGGGTTCTCTAGATTTACTATCATGCAAACTTATACAAGCCCATTTTTCATTCCATAGGGACCTCTAGTAATTACATCGATTACAACTACACTTACCTCTTTAGTTATAAGTTTCATATCAACACCTTGGTGTAAAAATAACCGTATAATTTCATGTTACTATTAAATTATAACTTGGTCCCAATCTATTTATTATGTATTTATATTGTATTTCTAGTTGAAGAGGATGTTTTAAATGTGTACATGAGGCATTCATCTTTTGTATGGTTTAAAACATATAGTTCTAATTTTTAACTTGTAATTTTAGAATAAGCTTGAAGAGATGAAGCATACCCATCCCAAGATATATATTTATATCCTCCCAATTAAAAATAGAGGATATTTTTATTTCTAAGATTAATAATAAATTATGAGAAGTTCTGCTTGACTTAGTATTTATGTGAAAATCTTGATTCTTCTTCAATTTTGTGGACTATATAAGATGTTCTATCACTCTAATATTTTATTTCTTTGGTTGTGTATGATTTAAATCTTATTTAATATAGTTATTCATTTTAAGGTACAATTTATTTTGGTGTCTTTGACATGTGAATTATAATCCCCCCTTATTGATGTGCAATAGTAATCTAGTAAATGTGACAACCTTTGATTCATGCATGTTTAATTATATTATGTTCTATTTTTATTTGACTTATTACTCTATTTGATTGTTGGTGTGCTATAGAATCTTACAAAAAATATTTGTCCTTTGATTTATAGTCATACCTTAGTCCAAGTTCTAGTCTTGAAGGTTTTTCATCATGTGTGGTCCACATGCCTCTTTTATGCCTTACCCTTCATCTTTGAGTTTACTTTGGAATCCTACACACTATAGTTAAAACCATCATACTTATACTCATTTCAAGTAGATTTAGGTTCATTCATAGTAAACTAAACCATGGAAAAAAATCTAAATCATTGACCTCTATTCCATCATTAGGTTATTATAAAATAAAATACCCAACAACTAATGCCTTAGAGTGAAATATTTCACTAATACTAAAACATTAGAGGCTACCTCATAGGGTTAATGAGGTGTGTATAAAATACAAATCAATAGATTAAAACAACCAAAATTTGTGATATAAGGAGGGATAGCACCATTACCTCTATATTTTTGATAAAAATACTTTAGATTTACATTGGAAGCACCTAGAAGGTTAACAACCTCAAATGATAATCTATTGTTTTCACCTTTAGAAATCCATAGAAAAGTAAGGTCTAATAAAGGATTATGAGAGGACCTAAAACCCAATCATTCTCCCTAAGTATACAACCTTATCTTACTATCCTCCTAATAGCCCATCAATAATTTAACAATCCTCCACCACATCCCTCTCATGATCCAACCTGGCTAAGAGGTTTAGCTATCAAAATTACTAGAGTCATGCATGATCTCCCTAGAAACCTAGAGAAATATCTCCCTACCTTTTCTTTCTTGGGAGGAAGGAATGTGAAAGAACATATTAAGGCCTTTAAAACTAATTTATGGATATTGAATGTTACCCACAAAGACATGAATTTCAAATTATTCCCTTTCACATTATAAGACATGGCCTATGACTAGTTCCTAAATGTTTAAAAAGGTTCTATCATGACCTAAACTAGATACCATGATACTTTATTGGCATAATTTGGACAAGCCACTAGTCCAAGTGTTATTTATTATCACTTTTCCATCATGAAACATGATCCCAATGAACCAATCCAAGATTTCAATGCCATATTTCAAAAGATGTATAATAGATCAGATATTACATATCAACCAAATGAGTTGTTGACCTTCAAGATGTATAAAAATGCACTAGATCCCATATCCACTATGTTCTTATACAAATATCTTGGAATGATTTCATTAAATTTGGCTTACACAAAACTATTATTATATACAAGTAGCTAAAACCCTAGATGAAATCCTTATCCCTACTTGGTCTTAGCCTAGTTTTTCTAGATTTCACTCTAATCCCAAGTGTGAATATAAATACTATATCCTAGAACCAAAACCAAGTATACCTATCAGCTCCTTTAAGTCATGATCTACCCAACTAACACCTTAAATTCCTCAATAATTATATGTTTACCTCTAACCAACAAATTCAAAGTCATCCCTTGACCCCGATCAATACAACTATCACACAGGATACTAATTCTGATTCCACAAAGATAAAATGAGATTCAATCTAGAAGATGGTACAAAAATTGAGTAACAAGTTGTTAAACATTCATAAACTCATGGGTAATACAGGAAAATAAAATAATAACCAAAATTTTGGATTTTATAGATAAAATATACCTTATAATAGGTTTGGATACAATCAAGAATAGTAAGCCCCATCTAATAAGATACCCAAGATAAATATCAAGGATGTGGCTCTTCCAAATTGGTGTCGATCTCAAAAACTATACAACATAGAGAAATAGATTGTATCAAGTTCTGCACTACTTTCAAAATTTTGTAGCAGGAGGAAAAGAGACAAGAAAATCCTACACATCAAAAAGAATCATCTTCCTCCAATGGTTTAGGCCACCTAAACACAATAATGGTTTTTAAAACCTATGATTCTCCATTTCTAGATGAAGGTGATAATGAACTAGAGGATAATGTAGATGATATTCATGACTTCAAGCAGTATAACCAAGACATGGATAATTAACATTTAAGGAGTAAATAACCTATGACTACTTAAATGCCTTTTAATAATATTTATACTACCCCTCTAGATATGAAGGCTAATAAAAAACCACCTCCTCCAAAAAGAGATGAGAATTTAAAAACTATAAAACCCCCTAACAAATGGGGATACCAAATTTTTGAATATATGAAGAAGATCAAGGCTAACATTAGTCTACATGAGTTGGCCCAAATCACTAAACAAAGGGAAATACTTATCAAAGCATTAACTAGGAGGTCCACCCATGATAAATCAAAAGATACACACTTGAATGTGATGGTATATATAGATAAACTAGAAGTACCACCTTTCTTACTAACTATCAATTTTTTTAGAAAGAATGTACACAACTATCTGGTTAATTCAAGAGCATCAACCAATATGATGCCAATAGTTTTATGCTAGAAACTATGTCTAACTCTTGATAAATAAAAGAGGGTGGTTCTTAAATTAGATAAATCCTTGATCCCATATGTTAGATAATTGACCAATGTGTGTATCCAACTATCATCAAAACCATGTGTGTAACAAATTATTAATATATTGGTCATTAACATCCTAGAAGCTTATGGCCTCTTAATGAGGAGAGATTGGTCTAAAATTCTTAATGGATATATGGCCACTAAATTTTCACACATGTGGTTGCCTTAAAAGGGGATACCCAACCAAATTCGAGTGGATCATGAACCCAAAATGAAACATTTGATCATGGAGTACAACACCACCAATGAAATGATAACTTTGTGTCTTTGCATGTAGGTGTGTACACTTTCACCATAAAACATGAACATTCATTGCATGAATAATAATTTGAGGGTCCTTCCTAGATGTGGATACTTTATTTAAATGGGCATAGATCAAAAAATGTTCAAGTGTAAACACTGTCCCTCATATATTTATAATGGAATTAATATCTAAAATATGATATGTTAAAACTCCCATGCATGAATAAAATGTGTGAGTATGAATCCCTAATCCTCAGCCTCTAATTTGTACTAAAGCATAGTGCCAAATAGATATAGGTCTTTAGTTATTCTAAGTTGGTTATAAACCATATCAAGAAAAAATACCAATGTAAACTCACTTATATAAAAAAAATGCAAGCATCAATCCTAATTGAATATTTTTATGCCTTCAACATCAAAGTTATTCCAATAGAAGAAAACTAGAAAATAGATTCATTAGCAACACCATTTGTTAATTTCGCACCACTAAAAGATTCAAAGATGAGAATATTATATATGGAATTAGTTCCCTATCATTTTGTTCTAGAAAATATACACCATTTATAGGTATTCAAGGATGATCAACAAATCATACAATTCCTTAGTAATTCTAAATCCTTTGAGTCTCAGTTAATAGAATAAAAGGATGTCAAATCTATACACATTAAAAATCTTGGATAAGAGGTTGTTTTATATTTAAAATAAAAATCATCTCTTTAGGGATGGTTTCTCTAGAGAAAGCCTTAGATATTGATCCACATACTTAGAAGTAAAATCAATTCAAGGCAACCTAGTCTAAATTCACCAAAGAAAACTTAGGGACTAATCAACATCACCAAAATGTGAATGTGGGCCTAAGTTGTACTAAAGATGAAAAAAAAAGACTCAATACATTAATAATAGACTATAAGGATGTCATTACATAGATGTATGATGACTTTAATATCATTGACCCTTGGATAATCACTCACACGATCCCCCTCAAACCTGACCATAAGCCTTTTAGGCAAAGATCGAGGCTAATGAATCCTATCCTAGAACCAATTATACATGCATAAGTATAAAAAATCCTAATTGAAAAAATCACATTTCTAATTAGGAACTCAACTTGGGTATCCAATATAGTACCTATTAGAAATAAAATGGGGAAATTAGATTATGTGTTGACTTGAAGAATTTAAACAAAGCTTCATAGAAAGATAATTACCCACTACCTGTTGACTAATTTTGACCCCTAAGGTCAAAATGTCAACTCCTATAGGTAAAAACTTACTTGTCATTTATTTTTAGCCTATTTCAAAGTCTTGTCATGCCTTATATGGTCTCTAATAGGTATTTATAAATCCTTTTTAGCATAGAATAAGGTTTATTTGGAGAAGTTAAAGTAAGGTTCATTTTTGGTCTTATAGTCGTCTAGTCATGTCATGGATTGATGAAACTTGGTCAATAAGTGTCATAGGTCCTTAGGTGTCTCTTAAATTCATTTCATGCCTCAATCACTTTTCATAAGCATTTTATGATATTTTGGATAAGTTAATGTTCTTTTACGGACTTTAAGATAATGGTTTATGAGGAAAAAGGTGTTTTTTGCTAACTTTCATGTATGCCAAAGCCCACAAAAGTGAATAATTTATACAAGAACTATTTCCAAGGTCCCTAAACTAGTTACATATATACCACATATGTCAACAAGTTAGAAGTGGTTAGAATCTTAAGTTTTAATGCCAAATAAGGGAGTGTAAGGCACTTGTACGAACTTGTTGATATCACTTGTAGATAGAAATAGTTTCAAAACATCCTTGCATATTCCAAAATTAATATTCACCCTCATGAATCTTTCATAAGCCTTAATAAGGTATAATATTCTTTCTCTCTCCCATCACTTCCTTCACAAGCTCATGAAGGCCATTTTCAAGTGAATGATATAAGTTGTATAAGTGGAGTTGGAGTCTAATATTTTGAACAAAGTTGATAAGCCTTATGAAATATAAATTAGGGGAATTTATTGTTTGATTGATTTCCTTATTTTTATGAATAATTTCTAAGAAGATAATGTGATTTTTAAAGGTGTAAAACCATGATAGGGTTAGTTTTAGGCTTCTTAGGTGAAATAATGAACTTGTTAAAGCATGATAATAATTGGGATGGATTATTAAAGGTCTGTAAAATAATTTCACACCTTCATCCAATAGGTTGGCATGTTTTGGAAGCCATTTGATAAGGAAAGTTGCTCTTTTGCATATTTTGTAAGTGATTGTCAATGTTTATTTGTGTTTCAGGGTTGTCCATGAGGTCTAATACATCCAAGTGGTTTTCCAATGACTTACACTATCCTCTCAATCCATTAAATTCCCTCCAACATATCCGGTTATCTTACACTAGCCTTTCCAAGTAGTTTCTATTAGAATATGTATTTTTCATGTTTGCTAGTTATAGCTATGTATTTCATCCTTTTTCTAATTTTTCCTATGTAAGGATTTATCCCACATTGCTTAGTTAGACTAGTTATTTATTTTTAGTTTACTACTTATGTAAGGGATTCCTATTATACTAGCATCTCATTCTAAATAAAAATTGACTTGCTTTACTTTGCATCTCATTTATCTACAGCTCTATTGTGTGATGTTTTTGTTGTTAACACTTTAGAATATTGGGTTGGAATTCCTTTACCATTCCTAACATGGTATCAAATACTTGAGGTGTTTCAAAAATCTACACACCCACACACACATTTATGATACTTCCCTTATCATGGATATTTCTTCCCTTGTCACAACTACTACTTTCCTTGCCATAACTGCTTCTTCCCTTGCCATACGTCCTTAATTTTTTACTTCTACTTCCCTCTTTCAAATCGGCAATGGCATTGGAAAGACACTTTGATTTAAGTTTTGAAGAATTTGATTTTGGAGAATTGGAATAGGATAGAGGAGGTAAATAAGTAGAATTTCATCTAGTAGTGTAGGAGGCTTTAAAGATATTTTGTTTGACAAACATTCTACCAACGTTGGAAGGAAGGATTGGAACTTGACCAACAATAATTCTTTTTTGGGAATCTCTATTTGAAGCACTATAAGGTTGGAAATATTTCATATTAGGGATGAGAGATGTGTTATATAAGGAAAAATTACAATATAAGAAAGAAGCATCTTATTTTTTTCCCATTTTAGAGAGATAAGGTGTTGAAGGAAAAAGTTTTTGGTGGGCAACATTTATTTTTTCCTCAAATTTTTAGCTCTTTTTTTGTCTATGTCCTCTTCCTTGGATAATTATAAGATATTAATGGTACTATAAGTGTGTATTTTCTTGTGTTTTATTTATCTTATACCTTCCAGTAAAATGGAAATGACGTTGGCATTGATGACATTTTTTCTTTGTTATGTAAATTATGTGTTGGTGATGATTGGAGGGAAGATTTGTGCAATGTGTTGAAGATTATTTAACTATATTAGATATTAAGCATACAATTTAGGTATTTTTTGAAGGATTATAAGTGATATATACTTTTATTTCACCCATCTGGTCTAGTGTGAAAACCTATGCTTTGGATATGTGTAGAAGAGAAACGTAGCAGAGAAGAGGATGGCATTGAAGTTATTTTACTAGATATGCATTGGAATTTATTTATGGACACCTATGTGGAGATGATAAAGGATGTTTTCATGTGAATTAGAGGATTTTTTAATAATTTTTAGTTTTAAAATAGTAGACCATTCTCCTTATTAGGCTTTTGGTAATATTTTGGACAATGGCTTACTACATATGGTGAAGATTTTCTCTTGATTTGCCTGCCTGATGTATTGGAGGAGACACTTGGAGGGTATAAATAGGTTAATAAACCTATAATACATCATTTATCCTCATTATATCCTCTCAAAATAGATATTAATTTCATTATTTCCTTTTCCAAGTTGTATTTTTTCTTAAGAGGGGAAGATAATTTCACTTGCATGCACACTGAGGTAACTAAGAGGATATTTTTTCACATCAGTTGAATTTTATAAGTTTGAGGTTAGATTGTAGTTATAATAAGTGGTTTAAAACCTAAATTATTTTATAATTTGGTCACTAAAATCTATTTCTAGTGTCATTTTTATTATTTTGATCCATTTATGAGAATTCGTAAAGCCTCTAACTTTTAAACCGTAACTCAAATTCGAGTTCTATTTTTTTCAAAAGTGTATGGTTTTCAATTATATATCCATTGTAGTCATTAATTTTTATAGAAACTAATTTTATAAAGTATCAAATTGGGTGGGGGTCCTGAATACAATATTTTGGGGGGTTGTATCAGTGTTGATTTATGCACTCTTTTGATTTCTTTCTACTCTTTAGTGATTCACTATAATGGATTATAATTCTAATATTGACCATTGTGATTTTTTTAATACATAAAATTACCATAAATGAAGAATTTAAATGGAAATAATCATAAAATTCAAATTATTATGGTTCCTAATGAATGAAACTCAACCATAGTTTACATGAGAGTTTTAAAAAATTTAGCACCAATGTAAGTTTGAAAAATGTATGGGTTTGATAGGGACTTATGTGATAGATAGTTTATTATTTAATTTGGATGGGTGTGATACTCCATTCAAAATATGTGATAATATAAAGGGTTTATTTGTTAAATTAGATCACTTGAGAGCCAAGTATATTGAAGTGGAGCTTACTTCACTCAATCTGGATGACTTTGCCTCTATTGTAGACTACCTCACTAAGTTTAAGCATTTGTTGACATAGTTGAAGGGGAGTGAATGAGATAATAAAGATGAATAGTGTGTGTACTTTATTTTATTTAAGTTGAGTGGTCCATTCCAAATCTTTGTTTATACCTTTTCCTCTATCATGGATGCCTTAGGTGCCACATTGAAAATTTTAGATCTAGAGTTATTTTGCTAGAGACTTACTAAGGAGGAATCTAACGGTCTCACCTTGAGTCTTACACCTCTTAAAAAACATTAGTAGAATCACATCCTAATAATAAGAGAGAAATAAAGAGTAAGAATAATAACACTCTTCCTCCATCTCAAAATGCACCTAAGCCCAAAACTAACACATCTAAACCCAAACCATTTTCCAAATCCAAGAATAATTCTAACCTATATTGCTCTTATTATGGGGGGACTTGTCATGAAAATTCTAGGTGTTTTAAGAGAATGTAATCCCTAGATGATATCATTAGGAAATACAATATTTTTATCTCAACTCCTCCATCTCATGAGATGGGAAATCACTTAATATTGTCGAGAGATCACAATCACCTATTTTAGATAGTTGGGTTATATATTTTGGTACTTCACACCATATGAATTCTTCCAAGGAGTTATTTGTATCTCTTAGTTTGAGTTCTACTTTCAACATTTAGGTTGGAAATTCTTCCTTTATCTCTATTAAGGGAAAGGGTGATATACGGCTAGATGGTGGTTACATCAATCATGCATTATATGTTCCATAAATCACCACCAACATAATTTTAGTTTATTATATTTCCAATTCTATTCAGGGAAAGATAGTGACTTTGAAACCAAAGGGTGCTAAAGTTGTAGCTTTATTAAATCCACATACAATTATTACATAGGGTGTTATTGATCATAGTTATCAACTTTATTATTTTTAGGGTTTTGATGATACTCCTCCTTTAGGGACATATTTGGTCTCTAATTAATATTTTGAGAGTAGGCTTTAGCATGAGATATTTGGACATCTCAATTATAGATATTTGAAAGAGTTGAGTACTCACAATATGATAGAGGGTTTTCTTATAGTTTCATGTCTTGATGGAGTTTACCCTAGTTATGCATTAAGGAAACAACAGCAAGATAAAATTCCTAAAGGTATGTCCATGAGATCTACTTCACCACTTGAGTTTGTTCATAGTGATTTGATGGTTTTTCCTACTCCTTTCAATGGATCTAAGTATGCACTTACTTTCATTGATAATTTATCAAGGTGTACTTGGGTTTATTTTATCAAGTACAAGATTAATGTCTTTGCTCACTTAAAAGTCTTTAAGTCTTTGGTAGAGAAATAATATTCTATTTTCATTAAGAAGATTAATATAGACAATCGGGGGAGTAATTTAGTTGAGAGTTCTTTGATTTTTTTATAGCTCATGGTATTATTCACTAGCATTTTATTACAGACACTCCATAGTAGAATGGATTAGTAGATTAGAATAACCAAAATTTTAAGGATATGGGTAAATTTATTATGGATTCAATGGATTTACCTCCTATATATTAGGTAGAGGAAATTAATTGTGTGAACTACATTCAGAACTACACACCACATAAAGCACTTGAGCATTTGACTACGAAGGAAGATTGGATTGAAACCAAGGCTGAAGTCTCATTTTTTGACTTTATATAAGCCTTGTTTAGGTATTTTTACCAAAGAAGAAAAGGAAATAATTGGATAATAAGATAAAACCTTTGGTTTTTTAGGGTATTGTGAGGACATTAGAGCTTATCATATTTTAGATCTTGATACTCATGATGCTCATTTTCAAACACATGTACAATTTGATGAGCACTTCACATCTCATGAGTCCTCATCATCTTCTATGAATTCTTATTATTTGTATGATTCATCACCTCCTCTTGAGGATTCATTCTTTGAGGATCTAGTTTAGGAGATTCTTGAGGAGGTTAAATAAGATGAGCATCCTATTCACATTGTTTTTTCCACTATGCCTAGGTGGGATCATACTAAAGTTTTTGAAATAGCATCTTTCATACAAGATATTCCACTAACTCAAGATTGTCATGCACATTATATAGATACAAAAATTTTGTGTTAGGAATTCTCTAGGGATCCATAGTCTTTTTCATAAGCTCATGGTATACAGGAGTGGGATGATGTAATGACAGATGAGTATTCTTCTTTGATGAAGAATCACACTTGGGATTTTGTCACTCTTCCTAAGGGAAGAAATTAAGTTGGGTGTAAGTGGATTTATTTCACCAAGTATGAAATTTATGGGTCCATTGATAAGTATAAGGCATGTCTTATTAAAAATGGGTTCTTGTAGGTTGAAGGTATTAAATACTCTAAGACTTTTGTGCCCATTAACAAGATGGAATATTTTTTGTTTTTAATTTCTCTTGATTCATCATATGGTTGGATAGTGTATCATATTGATGTTAAAATTACTTATTTACATGGAGACTTTCTTGTATAAATCTATATGGAGCAGCCTGTTGGGTTTATTCATGATTCTTCTCTAGTTTTGTTGACTTCAGAGTTTTGTTTATGGTCTTAAATAGGTCCCTTGAGCTTGGTATGAGAAGATGGATTAATTTATTATCTCCACTATATTTTTTCACTACCACTATGATCCCAAAGTGTATATTAAACATATTATGGAGGGAATTTTTATACTAGTCTTGTATGTTGATGATCTACTTCTCATATGTAGCTCCTCTTCTTAGATTCAAATTATTTAGTAGGCACTTTTAACACAGTTTAACATGACAAATATTTATATTTGTCACCTATTCCTTTGTTCACATATTTCATAGTTAGATACCAAGATTTATTTGAGTCATAAAAGTAGACCCTTGATCTTCTTAAACATTTTGGCATGGTTGATTGCAAGCCAAGTCCTTCTCCTTTTCAATCTAGAATGACTGTCACTACAACTTGTACTACTCAAATTTATGATCCTACATTATATAGGAAGATCATTTGGAGTCTTATGTATTTGAACAATTCTCACCTTGACATTTCATTTAAAATTAGGATTACATGTAGGTTTACACATGCCCATCATTACAGTCATCAATAAGATGCTAATAGTATTTTATGATATATGTAAGGCACTACTCATTTTGGATTACACTACACTAGGGGTTCTACTTAGTTGGTTGGGTATAATGATTCAAATTGGGTAGGTTATCTTGATGATATGTGTTCCACTTCTATATACATATTTTGTCTTGGTTCACCTATTTATTGGTTGTGCAATAAGTAGAAGGATATTACACTTTCATCTACAGAGACTAAGTATAAGGTAACAGTTATAGTGAGCTAGTAGGTTATTTGTGTTCATCATTTATTGATAGAGTTTGGATTCATGTAGGATTTATCCACTATACTTTGGTTTGACAACTAGAGTACAATTCACATATCTCATAACCTAGTTGAGCACTAGTGGACCAATCACATCAAGGTATATATTGACTTCATTTGTCAGCACATTCAAGATGGAGTTTTTAGTTTGGAGTATAATTTGACTCAGTAGTAGGTTATAGACATCTTCATGAAGCCTTTTGCATCAATTTATTTCCTTGAGTTACATGGCATTCTTGTGGTTTCATATTTTGTCCTTAGGGGTTGTTTGTGAGGACATCTTCCTTCTTCATTTCATGGATACATATTACACATTAGTACCTTATCAAGCCTAGTTTTTAGGACTCATATTGTGGATATACCATTTTTTTTGGCTATTATTATTCCCTAATTACACTTGATGGGGGTGTTATATTATGTACTTATCATGTTTTATAGTTATATCTATGTATTTTATCCTTTTTCTAGTTTATCTTAAGTGAGTATTTATCCCACATTTCTTAGTTAGGCTAGTTCCTTGTTTTTCCTTGCCTACTTATGCAAGGGATTCCTATTGTAATATCATATCATTATGAATAACATTTAAATTTATTTTTTTGTATCTCATTTTTCTATAGCTTCCTTGTGTGATGTTTTTGTTGTTAACATTTTAGAATCTTGGGTTGGAATGCCTTTACCATTCCTAACAATTTCCAAGTTGACTACCAAATAATGTGCATAGATTAATGTACACATGAAATAAGAAAAATCATAGACCAATGCACGCCTAAAATATTGGAGAGTCATAAATGGTTGAGAAGTTTGAGTTAATCAACCTAGGTATTCATATATAGGCCTATGTATGATATCAAAAGGAAATAAATTTTGAGGATGCCATAAAAGGCTAATGGACTAGGTAAAATAGTAGGAATGAAATTTTAAAGAGGTTTGGATTATTTCAAGGTGTAATTATAAATTTGAAATTATCATTTCCAAGGATCATATTTAGACTTCTCTAATGAACACGTATAACTAGGCCTAGAGAGGAGTAAGAAGGAGGGTGTATGGTTTTCAAGATGTAAAGTCTTGATAGTGCCAAAGACAAGTTCCACAATCTCAAACATTTTAAAAGTCTTGAGGTTGCTCAGTGGTTTCCATTAAAGATCTTGAAACCCTCAAATGTAGCTAGACCACCCTAATGACCACCTATAGGTTATAGGGTTCATAAACAAGTTGGTCATAAAGATGATATGTTAGAGGTATAATCATTGAGATGGGGTGAATTAGTGATGTAAGATATTTCAAACTTCAATTTTAATCCTTTCAAACTCTTAATCAATGATCACAAGCATTCATAAATCATATAAGATGTTCATAATAATGAATAAGTAAGATGTTATAATATCATACACATAACACAAGATCTACATGGGAAACCTTCATGGGGAATAAAACCCACTCTCAATCCTATAAACACATGGACTAATTGTCCTATAAGATGATCACAAACATGAGACCTTTTAGTGAAGCACCACTTCATAATGATAACCCACCCTTAAGTATGAAAAATCACCTACTTGTTGTATATTTTGATCACCCACACATCTTATGAAATCAACAACTCCATAATTTTGATTTCATTCAATATAATTGGAGAAATAATGTATAACACTTCTCTTTTAACTCTTCACACACACTCAAACTTGCTCATAAAAGTAATGCATATAAATACCCCTTTTAGATCTCTCTAGTATTCTTCACTCATCCTCAATATGTTTTATACTTTAATCCATCCACTGATCACACTCCCTATGATCTCTTTCCTTTGTCTCTATCTTCTACTCTATCAACCTTTCACATCAAGTCTCAAAACCATTGCCTTGGTCTCTAATATTTATAAAATATTCATGAATATCAACATCAAGTTCTACCATAATACTTACCTTAAGACTTAAGACATATAACATGACAACACATAGCTTAAATTAATCCTCATAGTTTGGCCATATATTTCATGGGTCACACTTAAGTATATACACCTTTCAATTATGCCTTACTAGCCTTTATAGGTCTTATGCAGAGCTATTTACCTATTTATCACTTCATCAAGAAAAATAATAACATAATATCACTTTAAAATACTTGGGTCTACTCTATATGATCTCTAAGATATTTCAAAATGATTAATCCTACCAAAATGGTCTTCTAGTAAAGCACAAATTTCTTAAACATAATTGTGTACACAAAAACACCATGAACAAACAAATAGTCAACTTTGAAGATTTATAAATTTTATTATACAAATATTTAGACATTTTAATGAGATTCATTAGATGTACCTTGAATTCCTATACAACTTTCATTTTTACTACATCAATAAATTATGCATATATCAAAATTTATAGCATAAAAATTGTGCACTAGTTTTCCTTCACAAATTTGAAAATTCAAATTCCAATGGTCACTAAGAAAATGTTAAACATCAAATTCTTTGACCTCATCTCATAATTATTGGAAATTTTTAATAAATACACACCTTTGATCTCCTTAGATCAACCTAGTATTTATCTTTCAATGCTCATCATTGATCTAAGATCCTTTCTTCTATGATCATGCCACTTGGTAGATCTACATGCCTTTTGTGAACCTTGCACCATTCAGTTAATGCACTTGTGCCACTTGGTATCTCTGCATGTAGTATTAACTTATTGACTCAATCACTCCATATATATTCATATTTATAATCACTCACACACCATTAGATCATTATATGGTCATATTAAGTGCTCATCATTGATCTTAGATCTAAATAAACATTCACTATTAGATCTGTCTTGACAATTTGACCCCAGACTTCAACATATTTAAACTTGATGGTCTTTGGCCCATCACAGTATACAAGAACAACTTTGAAGGTTTATAAATTGATCTATAAAACACTTCAATACTCAAAATATTTAAGGTGCCTTCTTGTCACTATAGACAACATCTCCATGAAATCATTTGACCTTGGTTGATTTTCTAAGTACCTAAAATAAATGCACAAACTTGTTGGTTCATTCATATCTACATGACGTACAATGATGGTTTGGATTATCTTAAGCTATAAGATGCATGTTTCTCTTTCCAAATGATCAAGTGACATACCAAAACATCACCAAGACATCTATGAATGCCTCACAACTTATTTTTCCTTATAGACCTACAAATGTGCCATATCTCTCCAAGCTGTCAAATACAACTACTTTGTCATTCATGCACTAGAATCATATTCTCCCTTTGACATCAATGACAACCTAAGACATCAATTACCATGATCAACAATCTTCCTATTTGTCATTGATATAAAAACACCCTCATAATGACTTATTACTCATTTGAACTCCTTCATTCTCATATTTCTCCCCCTTTGACATTAATTACAAAGGGTCTCTTCCTCAACATTAAAACAATCATTCCTAAAAATTATGTATGAAAAATATTATTTAATATGTTCAAGATACTTACATAATTTCAATCATATGAATCAATTGCTCCCCCTTTGATATGTACCAATCTAAACTTGGACTTCTTTAATCCTTGGACCTAACAAACTACTCACAGAGATTAGAAAGCTCTCCCTAACATCATGTTCCATATTATGTCATATATTTTTTAACATACACCAATATGGTCTTAGGATTTTCTAATCCTTGGACCTATCTACCAATATATATCACAAGCTCTCTTTCCTCATGCATGAGGATTCAATACCTATTCAAAATACATGACTTGGTTTGATCAAGTCATAATGTCAATCTTCTTGAATTCACAATTATAGTAGACATATTCACACTTATTATCATGACTAAATCATCTTCACATATGCTCCCCATCACATCATTCACATATTCTTCAAGCCATACAAGCTAATTGAGTTAGCTCCCCCTAGACAAACACATCTTTAAATGATATTCTTGTCCTACAATTAGTTAACCTTATCTTGACTGATAAACCTCTTAAACCAACATCCAAACTAATTTAACCTTCTCAAAGTCCTTCATCTACAAGCTTATTTTTCACAATATCTTGCTTACCCTTTTCCTTCAAGCTCTATACTAATTGAAACTTTGATCATTACCTAGAGCACACACACTTACTTCTATACATTAAAGATGTCTCCTAAGAAGCATAGATAGAGACACTCACTTGTCATAGAGGGACTAAAGATCCCAAAATTCAAGAGATTCCCATATCTCCATGCTCTTACTTTACTTGCAATCCTTATTCATATTTAGATTGACTTTTAATGAATTATCAACCTTAGTCTTTTCTTTTATCTTAGGATCCTACTTGATTTCTTTATCTATTTGAGCATATAAGGCCTATTCTTTGATACTTGAACTTGATCCCTATTATATCATGGAAAATAATCCATTTTGATAATATTTTTCATTTACCTTCTTAGGCTTTTGTTAACTATGAATCCTTCTCTTTATGACAAGATTGATAATTTTTCTTGTGGAATATTGATCATTCTTACAAAAGCTTATTATGTGACCTCTCTCATGACATTTGAAACAAGTGAGGTTTCTTATATTGTACATACCTTGTGATATTGAATTTTCATGATTAATTACCTAATCATTTGGTCCCCTAATGAAGATATTATAAAAGATTTCAATATGACCAAATCCTTGACACTTGTAGCCAAATATGTCATTCTTTCCTTGTGAACCTATTGACTGTCTTGAGTGATGATGTTATTCATGATTACCATTGTATTTCTCATAATTTCATGAAAATTCATTCCTTGAGGATATTTTATAATATTTTAACCTATGACCAAAATGATTATAAGAGTAATAATAACCATTGAAATTTGCATACTTTATAGCATTTGGTTGTCTGATTTGATTTGTCTTCATTCTACCAATACCTTCATTCCTTGATTGATGATTGATCTTCAAAGTGTGATTGTCATTATTCACATCATCCTTTATCTTGTCTTGAGTTACATGATTTTGTCCTTATTTGTATCCAAGACCAGTTCTATCACTTGCATGATTTTGATTACTCATAATATTTTCAATATCATTTGAGCTCTCTTCAAACTTCATAAATGCCTTTACCTTACAATATGTCTTGTCTAACTTAGCTTTCAATGACTTGTTTTCAATCACATACCTTGAATACTAATATTATTTACCTTTCAAGACTATAGACATGATTTATAATTAACAACTGAGATGCTTGACTATATCTCCATGCTCCTTGGTGTCTTCATTCATTCTTGCCTCAAACACACTAAATTGGTCTTCATAGTCCTTGATTTGTGGCATCATCTCTTTGTTATTTTTATTCTCAATATTTATATCTTAAATAGAATTAATAAATTCATCCTTATTATCTAAATCATTAGAGGTATCTTTGCTCATAACATGATTTAGTTTTATCTACAAATACT
Organism: Torreya grandis; assembly: GCA_037957365.1. Classification (NCBI taxonomy): domain Eukaryota; kingdom Viridiplantae; phylum Streptophyta; class Pinopsida; order Cupressales; family Taxaceae; genus Torreya; species Torreya grandis. The sequence continues at coordinate 86,126 of JARHVA010004735.1, read as the reverse complement.
ATCTCTGATTGATACATGATACACTCTTCATCCTTACTCTTTACTTATTCATTAAGAGTAAAAACCTGAGTTTCAAAATTTTATGTGATATCATCATGCTCCTCAACATTAGTACTCATCCTTCCTTCAAAAATTACAATATACTCCTCATATGATTTGATCAAAGAATCTTGTTTCATATTATTTCTTTGTAGTATCTTCATTTTTCCATAGTATCTATATATTTGTATTCAAGAGTAAATTTCTCATATTCTTCATCTAAGCTATCTCTACCAAAGAAATATTTTCTTATATAAATTTCACCTTCATCATCACTAAAATCCATGAACAATATATCCATTTCCAAATTATGAAAAGAATCATCACTCTTAGATGTGTTTACTTATTCTTATGTAGATGAGTTATTGTCTTCTTCATGGTGAAGGATCTAACTACCTTTGTATGATTCTTTCTTTCCATTTTTATTACTAAATATATTTTTTTACTTTATATGATCCTCTAATTTCTTGTGTTCATCCTCATGAGATTAGTTATATGCTTATTTGAGTTTAGACTTGTCTCTACCTAGACATCTAGTTGTAAAATGACCAACTTTACCACATGAAAAACATTTGAAAGGAGGTTTTCCTTCATACTTACCTAATCCTACATTTAATTTTCTTGAAATCATGGCTTTAACTTAATATTCATTAAGATCAAAATATTCAAGACTTAACTTGTTCTTCTTGGCTTTTGTCTCCTTTATCACCTTGAAGGCTACTTCCTTTTTAGGAGGTATATCCTCATCAACTCTCATATCATAGGTAGTAAGTATGTTATGTAGTTCATCCATCTTCATCTGAGTGAGATCATGAATTTATTCTATAGCTAAAACCTTTGAATCAAACTTTAATGTAGGAGTCCTCAATACCTTCTATACTATAGTTGCTTCATCAATCACCTCTCTAAGACCTCTAATCATGTTTACTACCTCATCAACCTTTAGAAGATAGGATGCCACAATATCTTTGTCCTTCATTTTAAAACCTTCATATTACCTTTAGTAGGTCTATAACTTAGCCAATTTTACCTTTGATTCTCCTTCATAGATATTCTATAATTTGACCCAAATTTCCATGGTAGACTTGTAATGGATCACATTGGTGAACTCAACCTCAAACAGACCATAAATGATACCATTCATAGTTTTATAATTGTTCTCACTCAACTTATTATTAGTAACACTAATTGGAGGAGTAGTTGATGTAGTGTAACCATCCATGATAGATTGACAAATATAAAACCCTAGAGAAATAATGTATGTCCTCATCTTTTTACTTTAGAAAGCATAATTTGACCCATTGAAAAATGGTGTTTGCTTTGTAGAGAAACCCTACATTTGTTGACTTACCATAATATACCTTAGATCAAATTTAAGTGGTTAAACTTGGAATGAAGGTCCTACTCTGATACCAATTGTTAGAGATATAATCAATAAGAGGGGGTTGAATCAATAATGTAAGATATTTCAAACTCTTGATCAATGACCACAATAATTCATAAAGTATATAAGATTTTCATAACAATGAATAAGAAAGATGATGAAAGATTACAGACATAACATAATATCTACATGGGAAACCCTCTTGGGGAATAAAACCCACTCTCAAGCCTAAAAACACATAGACTACTTGTCATATAAGATGATCACAAACATGAAACCATTTAGTGAATCACCCACTTCACAAGGACAACCCACCCCTAAGTATGAAAAATAACCCACTTATTATAGATGTTGAGTACCTACACAAAACCTTTTGAAATCAAAAACTCCATAATTTTGATTGCATTCAATCTGATTGGAGAAATAATGTATAACACTTATCTTTCAACTCTTCACACACTCAAACTTGACCATATAAATAATTTATCTAAACACCTTTTTTGGATCTCTCTAGTCTTCTTCTCTCATCCTCAATATATTATGTAATTTATTATATCCACTAATCACATTCCCTTTGATCTCTTTCCTTCATATCTATCTTCTAATCTCTCAACATATTCATATCAAGTCTCAAAACCATTGCCTTCATCTCCACTATTTATAGATTCTTCATGAATATCAACATCTAGGTCAGACATAATACTTACATTAACACTTAAGACATCTAACATGCTAACACATATCTCAAATTCATCCTTACAGGTTGGCCATAGCATTCATGGGTCACACTTCAGCAACTACACCTTTTAATTAGGCCTTAGTAGCCCTTATAGATCTCGTGGAGACCTATTCATCCATTTAGCACTTCATCGAGTAAAATGAGAACAAATATCACTTTAAAATAATTGGGTCCACTCCATATGATGTATAAGACATTTTCAAATGATTACCCTCCCCAAAAAAATCTTGTACTAAAGCACATATTACTTAAAAATAATTATATACATGAAACACCATGAAAAAATAAATAGTTAACTTTGAAGCTTCATAACTTTGAATTTACAAACATTTAGACCTTTTAACTAGATTCATTGGGTTTTACTTGAAGTCATCTACAAATTTTATTTTTATTACATGAAGAAATTATGTATATATCAAAAATTATAGCACAAAATGTACACACTAGTTTTCATTTGCAAATTTGGAAATTCAAATTCTAACGATCACTAAGCAAATGTTAGACATCAAACACTTTGAGCTCATCTCATGCTCCTTAAGAACTTTGAATAAATATGCACTATCAATCTCCTTAGATTAGACTTGTCTTTATATTAAAATGCTCACTATTGATCTAAGATCCTCTCTTCCATGATTGTGTCACTTGACATCTCTACATGCCTTATGCATACCATGTACCATTCAGTTAACTCACTTGTACCACTTGGGAGCTCCACATGTAGTGTTAGCATATTAAATTAATATATTCTATTGATATCCATCTATATGAGTGATCTCATGCCTTTAGATCATTATCTAGTTATATTAAGCACTTTTTATTGATCTTATATATGAATAAATGCTCACCATTAGATCTGTCTTAACAATTTGACCTCAAATTTCAACATAGTTAAACTTGATGGTCTTTGGCCCATCATAGTCTACAAGAGGAAATTTAAAGGTTTATAAATTGATTTAGAAAACACTTAAAGATTCCAAATCTTTAGGGTCCTTCTTGGCACTATAGACAACATCTCCATGAAATCCTTTAACCTCAGTTAACTTTCTGAGTACCTAAAACAAATGCACAAACTTGCTAGTTCATTCATATTTACATGATGTGCAGTGATGGTCTGGCTTCTCTTAAGCTATAAGATGCATGTTTCTCTTTCCAAATGATCAAGTGACATACCAAAACTTCACCAATACATCTATGGATTCCTCAAAACTTATTATTTGTCCTTCAAACATTTAAATGTGCCATATCTCTCTAGGCTATCAAATACAACTTCTTTTCCATTCATGCACTAGAATCTTATGCTCTCTTTGACATTAATGACAACCTAAGACATAAATAAACATGTTCAAAATGATAAAGTAAATAGTGGCATATTTGGGTTTTGATGAGTGAAGGAACAAATGCATAATGGTAATTCAAAGTTGAAGAGATAAAAAAGAAACATGAAAAATGACCAAATCAAGTCATTCCAACTCTACATACATATTTAGCTCACTATGTAAAAACTTGACTTGTTAAGCAAGGGTATAAACTTGGTTTAAAAAAATAGGTGTGTAAGAAGAATCAAACCATGAATAAAACCTCATTATAATAATTATGATCTCATTTTATCCCTCAGATTCAATAACAAAGAGGTAATGTTGATAGACCTTATCTAATCCTAATAAGCATAAAATCCTAACACTACACATGTAAATTTATAGGTAAAATAATTATAAGGGTGGTTTTTTGGGTTTAATATGAGAATATAATAATAATAATAATAATAATAATAATAATAATAATAATAATAATAATAATAATAATAATAATAATAATAATAATAAGTGTGAAATGCTTTTATGAACCCTAAGAGGTCCCACCTATAGTCATGAGAAAGGGGGAAAATATTGGAAGTATTGTTCATGACTAGTAAGACTAAGAAACTATAGGTAGACCTATATGCAGTCATGAGAAGGGAGATAGGTTGAAGAATTAAATATACTTGAGGAATTTGTAAAATGAATGAAGGATGTGAATGAGGTATTTTTCTACATAGGAGGTCCCAAATTGGCCATTTTGACCTAAAACCATCACTAAGGGTCACGTAATGCATACCTGAGCCTAAGAGATCATCAATTTTCATTTAGAAGTCCCATGAGGTTTTACATGGTTCTAAGTAGTGTTTGGAGGTTTTGAATTGGTTTATCTACTTAAATATTATGTCATTAGGAGAGAGAAAGAGGATATGTTATTTATGAACAATCCTTAAGAACAAAACATGGCTTAAACCTGCCTAAAACCCTTTTAAAAACCTAATGTGAGAAACATGACATCTAATGATTCTAATCAATATATTTGACCCAAAAATTATGTTTTTTACCTTCTAAAGTCTCGTGATCACCTTATCATGGCAATGGTTGGTATATTCAGGTACAAGGGTGTACATAACAAGGCAAAATACATGACTATAAGCTTATTTATAAGTATAAAAGGTATAAATTTGCTTAAAATCAAGAATTAAGGTCTATAAAGACTTGGAATAGGTAATATAATCATCCAAATACCTAATTAGGTCCCTTAAGGTGACATATAATTTTTTTAAGTTGTCAAGTGAGTCAAGAAGGGATAAATGCATGGTTTTATAAGCAAAGAGACCTATCTATAGACCTAGAAAACACCTTAATATAAATCTCTTTAGAATGGATGAAGTTTGATAAGTATATTTTTGGCATAAAATTTTTTCCATGCATTATATCCTACAAATTTCTTTCCAAACACTCAAACTATCTCTCATGCCTACACAAGTGCCTAGACTAAGGTTTTTGACCATTTCATGGTTGACCTATATATATAGGCTTTAGTAACTAAAAATTAATATGGAGGTTGAAATTATAATGTTTAAAGTTAATCACATGTTTTTTTTAGGTTTCACATGTGTGGCAGGCATGTGGAGTCAAAAATGAGTTTTTAGGTAAGGAGGCCTAATTAAGGAGAGAGAATGGGATAAAAAGGACACTTCCACTTGGAAAATAGGTCCTAAAAATTTAAATGCATATGTAAAAGGTTATTGGGTCATCAAATATATATTTATTTTATTATTACTATCTATATACTTCCATACACAAGGAGGTTTGCATGATTTTAGGGCTACAAAGAATGAGGCCAAATGAGAGATTTTGGTGAAAAATAAGTTATTGGGGGTAGTTTGAGACCTAAAAATGAGTTTTTAAAGGTCTAATATGATATTTATATGTCTTCCATCTATAGGTAATAAATTGGAGAAGATGAACTCGAGTTTTGACACTTGTAAGCAAGATTAGCCCAATGAGATGAAGGGGATTCAAGACACCTAATTAAATGGATGATGATTTCCACTAATATGTAAGTTTGAAAGCTTATACAAATGATGAAATTTTTCAAGATAAAATATGGAATGTAATTCAACATGTTTTTGTGTTTAATAGTGTCACTTGTCCATTCACAAGCCAAGATAAAGGCAACTCTGAAGAACAAAGCAAGGTGTCAGGTAAAGTTGTAAACTTCCATGACACTTGGAGGAGAAGATAAGTTTTAAAGGAGTAAAACATTAAATATAGGAATTTTTGAGACACTTTCATAACTCCTCTCTCAATTTTAACTCTCTTGGACACTTGTCTCTCTCTCCTATGCCTTCTCTCATTCTTCTCACTTTTTCTATAAATTGAGCCTTGATAGGATAATTTTGTATCCTCCACCTAGGTATGGTGAAGCCATGCCTATTTTCAAGATTTTTATTAATGAAAATATTTTGGTTTAACCTCCTTCATTAACTAGTTTCAATATGTAGGCTTGATAGTTGATCTTGCTAAGTGATAGTCTTGCTTCCTTAGCATGTTTTTCCTTTCTTGCATTCATGTTTAGTTTGGAATCCTTTTTAAAGGTTTTATGAAGTGTCTAAGTGAGGTGTAAGTGTTTATTGAATTGTATTTTCAATAGTGTCATGTCATGACCTCTTGAATAATCCTTCTAGCTCAATCATTATTCATAATCTTCATGAGAAGTATTGATGTAGAGAGGCATATTTGGAGAATTGTTTGTTACAAGTTAGTCTCATGTTTGAAATGAATTTGTAGTTGGTTGGTGTGGTCAAGTAATTTTGGTAAATCACCTCCATTATGATAGGTTTTCTCTCTCTTTTCTTAGAATTTTTTTATGTTAGTGTTTGAGACTAAGCGATTCATCAAGGGGAGCTATCACTTTAACCTAGAGATTCACTTCTCCAATAGGTCACCCACAACCTTGAGGTGTTCCCTTGTTATTATAAATTTGGAAGTCTTGATCTACCCTCCAAAGGGTGTAAATTTGGTTGATAATACTACCTTATTTATATGAGATGATTCAAATGGTAAGTGGATTATAGATGATGTCCTTTTTGGATAAGTTCTCTAGTTACAGTTAGGTCTTGGTTGAAGCAGAAGATAGGATGAATATTGAAATCACCACCAAGTGGGGAAATTTTTCATATAAAAGGAGGCCATTTGATCTAATCAATTTAGGATCCACCTTCTATATAGTAATGTATTTTTAATTTTATGGATTGGTTGGTTAATTTATTATTATCTACATGGATGATTTCACTATGTTTTAAAAAAAATGAATTGATCATGTCGATCACTTGCATAAAGTTTTTGATAGATGTAGAAGATATGAGGTCTCCTTGAACTTGAAGAAGAACATCTTTAGATTCACTGAGGGAAATTTTTTATTCCATATTATCACTAAATATTGAAATTACATAGATTTAAATAGAGTCCAAGCCATCTCCAAGATACAACCTCCCGACAACAAGAAGGAGATAAAGTCATTCTTTGTAAAGATTAACTTTGTTAAAAAATTCATTTCTAGTTTTTATAAAATAGTCAAACCATTTAATGCTATGATAAAACAATATTGAAAGAAAGAGTGGGTAATATAAGACCATAAGACCTTCAAAAACATCAAAAATACTATCACTCACCCCCTAGTTCTAATAATTCCAAATTTTAATAAGTAATTTTACCTTTATACATTTCATTCAAAGCATATCATAGCTATTGTATTAACACAAAGGGTATAAGGTAATGAAAATCCCTTAAATTTCATGAGTAATAACCTAAAGGAGGCTGAACTAAGATATTACATGATAAATAATCAAATTTATACCTTGATTAAAGTGTCAATAAAAACAAGCACTACATCTTATGAAATAAAATGTATGCCATTGTTCTGTACTTGGTTATCAAACTTATATTCAGACATAATAGATTAGGTGAAAGGAGAGGTAAATATATGGTAAAGTTATGGGAGTTTGATCTAGATATTAGACCTGCATAAATGTTAAGGCACCAAGGTATTGTCTAATTGATGAAAAACTAATCCATGCATTAGTATTGAAAAAATCAATGAAACTCATATAACTAGAGGTGAATAGTACTCTCAGATAGTTCATTACTTACTCACAAATATATTCCCTCTAAAATTAAATAGAGAATGAAGATGAGAAACTAGGATCAAATCATCCCACTACATGATAAAGAAGGAAATCCTATATAGAAAAAACTATGATGGCATCAATCTCAGATGCATGTCAAAAGAAGAAGCTAAAGATATCTTAGATGAATGACACTAAAGTATAGGTAATAAACACCCCTTAGGTAATATTAAAACTCATAAATTTTTTAGGGTAGGTTACTAATATCTAACACTATTTAGGGATGATCATAACCATGTTAGAACTTATCATGAATACTATATATGTGCTAAGAGGGAAGTGAATGCTATTATTCTTGTTGATGCTTTGAAATGTACCACAGGCACTCTTCAATGTTGATGAATTCTAATCATTTTACGATTTGAAAAATCTAAGGCATGAGTTGAAGTTTTTGATAATTCAATGATGTCTTTGGTGAAATAAAAGCATAGTATGAGAATTGTCCACAATATTTTTCTGATTTAGTGGTTGGGAGCCACTAGGGTTTAAATATTTAGATATTCAATAGTTTTTTATGACTTAGAAGATAAACCAAATGAGTATTAACAATTATCTTTAAGCTAGAGTATATATTGATGAAAATAAGAAAAGAGAAGGGTAAAGTAAGAAAGAAATGTGATTGTAAGTTTTCATCTCAAATATTATGACAAAATTCCAATTTCTTTGAGCACATTTGAACTAATTTATGTTATAAAATAGCATAAGCTCAAATTATATCATAAATCAAGAAAAATTCAAAGAAAAAATATGAATCATAAGTAAGAACCAAATTTACTTTAAATATTTGCTATTATGATCTGAATAACCTAAGTACATCCAAATATAGAGCAAATAAAATGAATTATATTTGAGATATTTACAATCAATTTACCATTTAGCAAAAAATTTAACAACCCTATGATAAATAATGTAACTTAAAATAATAAGAATCATTGAAATTCAATATGACTATCTACAATTGAGAGGTAGCATATACATTCAAGAAAAATATACAAACAATATTTTCAAAATTCCTTAGTTATATTAAATGCTTCTTATATACAATTTCTCAAAAAACTCAACTTTACAAATGGTAACCATCTGCCTATTTATAGGAAACATAAGTGTTTAGCTAGTTAACCTTTAAAATATCCACATGTGGATAAGGACAACTACCCTTGATATAAAGATACAATGTGGAAGGTCACATGTCAACTTGACAAGAAAGAGTATATGCTAATAGACTAGCATATATTTTACAATATATATATATATATATATATATATATATATATATATATATAATTTTAGGAATTTCATTGGTGGGCCCTTAAATTATCCCTATTTGAGGAAGTTTTTCACCTTGGTGTATTGTTCCTTGATTAGTTCAAAATCCACTACAGGCTTCATTAGACAATCCTCTTCTTGATCTAATAACTTTTCAAATTCATTATAAACATGAGATACAAGTTCCTCAATGCATTATGTTTCTATAATTTGTTTCCCTACATAAATAATAATATCAAGGATCTTTTGGTTTTCCTTGGTTAAATGACCATTATTGTCTTTGATGCCCTAGATGTGAACACCAACATTTTGCTTGAATTATTCATCACTAATCAGGCCTATAATACTGGTTTGAGAAGGGGTTATCTAATAGATTCCCTAGAATTCACTCAATTTAGGTTACCATGTCTATGTCTCTCTTAATGAAGTCAATGACATCATTGCTCCAATTGATCAAATTTTATTTTTTATCCACCAAAACTACTATTAAGATGTCCACATATGTAAGTTTGATGATCTTGAAGTCTAATTCCTACTTTGTCTTATGCACCTTGATGAGCTCCTCCATCTGAACTTGAGAATTTTGTGATTGAGTGATTAAAGCTTATGCCATCTTATTTTGATGGTTTAAAGCACTCAATCTAAGCTTGATGCTTTTCAAATTCTCAAATGCATCCATCAAATATTTATTCAACACTTGCAATACATCCTCAAGAGTTAAAAGGACGACTTGAGCTTCCAAATCTTGTTTTTCTTTCTCCAAGTTGAGAATCCTCTTTTTCATTCCCTAAACTCTAGACAATGTCATTATTGACTGGGCTAGTACCAAACTAGTCACATCTTCTTGAAATATAGGATGCTCCCCTGCTGCCTACCCTAGAATAAGATTTAAACCTACAAATGGTTCCACCTTCTAAAAGGTGAACTCCTTAGTACCAACAGTAGCCTTCTTGGTCACTACTCTCTCAAGATTTGATGTATCTATATTGAAAAGGACCTAAGGGTTAGACTCATTTACCTATGGCTATTCAATAATCTCTACATTTAAACTCCTAGAGTATCCTGGGGTGTTAATCCCTTACCTTTCTTTATTGTGAAGGATCTAGATGCTTCTCTCTACTTGTTTGTTTAGAATATCCTTAATCTAAGGCTTGACATTATCCTAAATATCCATGTCAACTCAAGTCAAATACAATGAAAGAGAAAGAGATGGGATCTTTTGTAACTTCCCATAAAAAATCTAATCAGGAATAGTTGGTCCATAAATATGATTCTCATCACTAGTGAGGTTAATTTCACTAGTAGGGTGAGTGAAAGTTAACCTAGGCCTCTTTCTTAAAACTAGAGGAACTAAGGCCAATTTTTCCCATCTCTTTCTTCTATCTAATGTAGCTAATTATTTGTTTGCTTCCTTAGATGAACCCTCTTCCTTATCAAAACCATAAGAAGCTATGATATTAATAAGGGCACTTTCCACTATTTATCTTATTTCTAAATCAATCATTATAATAACCTATTCTAGGGAAGAAGGCCTTGGTGGGGATGCCTTAATTTGGGGACCTTCACTAGGTCTATGCTTTATGCTAAACTCTTGAATCACATCTTTACCTTTTCATTGTATATCCTTAGGTTGCCCAACTTGGGGTGACTTTGTCAATTATTTTTACTAAGGCTCAAAAGATTGTCCTTTAATAGATAGCTCTTGATGTACAATCCCTAGATGGTCCTAGCCATAAGTGATAATGTAAGGGATGTAGTTTCTATGTTTCTCCTAAGGGCTTATTATCCCTAACTAGCCTATGTTCTAATGTAATGTTATAATTTTTAACCCTAGATAGGACATCTTCAAATTTCTTTACCTTTATGTAAATACCATCTCCCATACCTAGTTGTGTTTGTACTCAACCTCTGGGACCTTTTTTTATCCTGAATATGGTTAGAAACTCTATCATTTGGGTCCCACATCTTAAGATCATCCAATTGGAAATAAAAATATTTCATGTGTACCACCATCATCCCTATCTATTTCTAATCCTTGATTACAATCCTGCCAATATCTAGTGGAAAGGGATGAACCTGAGCCTTCTTATTCTTATTTCCATGTCAATCCATTCCCTAGATGTTTTGATAAGCAATTTCTTTCTTTGCAAGCTTACTGGGAACATATATAGGTAATCTATATGATTGGACCATGCTTCCTTCTATCCTTATTACAATGCAATATGGATAAAACCACACATTACCCATGGACTCAGCGTGTTTTTTTATTAGAGGATGAATATTGGGCATAGGGATGCCAGTGATTACCTCAAAAATGATTGGTAATATACCATCACATATGAATTGCATGTGATTCTTGTATTTGAATATATGTAATTTGGATAAATGATGGGAAATGGTAGTTCTACCATCAAGGGACCAATTTTGGATGCCAAGGAAATTAATAGGCTAAGAGTGAATCCAAGAGGTAAGACATGACAAATAATTTCTTAGATGTCTTTCTCTTGATGGCTATAAATTATTTGGCCAAGAAAAAACTTATTAAGTCTCCAATGGGAGGGGTTATGTTTTGATCCAACATGTAATAGACATAAGATACCCATACCTTACTCAAATAAGTAGTAAAAGAGGCACCAAAGGCTCTATTCAATAAGGTCATAACTACTATAACACCCTCCATAAATTGATCAATAGGAATCTCACCATTAGGGATCTTTAAAACATAGGAACCTTGGATTAACCAAGGTGAGAGGACTAAATCCAAGTTTTGGGAATTTGTTAATTCTCTTAAGGATGGGAGATTGACATGAGGCAAAGGGAGATTATAGTAAGCCTCAAAGGCCATGGAAGATATATATGTAACTTTATTGATACTTCCTTCATGAATAATCCATTCTCCATCTATTCTAAAGTCAACAAAAATAGGAATAATAAGGTCGATGCAATGCATTACCTCTAGTTTAGTAGTCACATAATAAAGGCATGTTGGCTAAATTGATACTAGGTCTTTATATCTTTGGTGCACCATAGAATTATTCTTTTACTCTTTGGAAATTGGTTGAAACTCCTCTATAAATAAGAATAATTTAGACCAATTTATGATTTTATGTACATTCAAGGCTGTTAAATCTAACTCTATGTCTCTAAAGAACCTTCCTTTACTTTATGAAGTTAGATAAAGATCCACTTCAATTTTCATCTGTTGCCTACCCATCACCATTAATAACATTAAATTGTAGTTGATGAAAACAAAGATATCACTAAAGCATTTGCTTTAAATTCAATCTGGACTTACTTTGATCATTATGTGATCAATTAAACTAACTTAAATCCTTCCTTATATAAGGTTTAGGGTTTTTAGCTTTAATGGCAAAAATATCAAGCTCTTAATTTCACATGTGCCTTAGATTTTATGGGACCTCATTCTTATGTCTTCTATATTTTTGTGCATAAGATATCTTTAATTTTGATATTCCATGCTTACATAGAGCCTATGTGGTAGGGTTCCATACCTTTTGTAGCAAATTTCATAAATGCTAGTTGAAGGCTAACTGTTAGCTTTCAAAAGTCCTCTTTATTTTGCTTTGAAAAATTGAATATAGGTCCTTGAATTTCATTGGTCTCTTGATATTTAAGCTCACTAATTATTCCATGTGTCAAGCTCATGAGGCATTTGTAAATTCCTCAACTTTGTTACACCATTGGATCAAATCCATTGAGCAAGTGATCACCATTATATCAAAGCTAGGGCCAGATCTTTAACCGTATGCTTTTTTAAAAATGACTTCAGGCTTAATGCATCATTGGAACAAATATAGTGAACAAGAGATCATCATTGGATCCTATAATATGCTTACCTCTAAATTAGTTATATGATTATATAAATTTTAGGTTTAAAAACATCATTTAGAATTTTATGTTTGAAAAACAAAAAATGACTTAGGCTAAGATCTTTATATACTAAGTTTATCTTCATAAAAATCTAGGAATTTCTTAAAAGGATTTTATAAATGCCCCCTTTGTTTAGGAATTAAAAAATGTCTAGGTTAAATTTGAAGGATTCAGTCATGTCAAATACATCCTCATAGACATCAAATGATGGGAACAAACTTGTCAATTTTAAAACAATGGAGTTTATTGATCAAATAACTAAATGCCATGTGCAAAGCCCTTAAGAGTTTCTAAGGCTTCAAGGATTATCTAGGTTAAATTTTATGGGTTCAATCACATCAAATACATCTTCATAGACATGAAATGATGGGAGAAAACCTATCAATTTTAAGATAGTGGAATTTATTGACCAAATAACTGAATGTTCCTTGCAAATCCCTTCGGAGTTCTTAAAGCTTCAAGGATTGTCTAGGTTAAATTTGATGGGTTCAATCACATCAAATTCATCCTCATAGATGTCAAATGATGGAAGAAAACCTATCAATTTTAAAATAATGGAATTTATTGATCAAATAATCGAATGCCATGTGAAAAGCCCTCAAGAGTTCCCAAGGCTTCAAGGATTGTCTAGGTTAAATTTGATGGGTTCAGCCACATTAAATATACCCTCATAGATGTCAAATGATGGAAGTGAACCTATCAATTTTAAAACAATGGAATTTATTTATCAAATAATTGAATGCCACATGTAAAGCCCTTAGGATTTATTGAAGCTTTGGATCTAATTTTTACCATTAGATTTAAAACCTCTAATGAATCGATCACTATTGGATCCTTGCTAGGGCCCAAATCATTAACCATATGAATTTATAAAAGACTTTTATCTTGATGCACCATTGGATCAAATCTAGTGAACAAGTGTAAAGCATTAGATCTACAAAAGTGCATGAACTTTAAGTTAAAACTTGAACATACATTAAATTTCTTGCTAGATTTTCCTATGAATGCTTAAATTCAAACCGCTAGGGTTTATTACTTGGGAACCCTAACTCCTTCCATGGAACCTATAATTATTCACCTTAAAAATGATTATTTAGAAAAATTAATCTATAAAATATTATCATAATCAAATACACCAAAAGTTATGTCTTTTTCAAAGATTGACCTAATTTTAAATTCAAGATCAAATAATCTTTCACACTTACTCTAGAATATAGAGGTTTTGGAAATAATCACAGGGGTCCCCTTTTCAAAAAAATAAAGATGGGGGGTGTTGGTCTCAATAAAGGGTGACTCAAAAGGGAAACATAGAAATATATTAGAATACAGGGTTATGGTTAAAACTTGTACATGATTTTTATATCCTATGTAGACATATAATCTCTCCTAAATCATCTTTCATTTGTAACAAGTTCCTTATGTATAAATTTTAAACTTAGATATTAAAACATAAACATGCAATGTGTGTCTTTATTCCACTTATTGTTTGTCATGAATTTCAAGAAATAATGTCTAGGTTCATATACTTTTGGTCCATTACACTTAACTTTGATAAGTTTAGATATTCTTTAAGAATAATAAATATTAATTTATGGGACACATGGGCATTTCTCTACTGCTAGCTAGGCATCTATAGCCTTGATAGAGATACCTTTGGTTCCACTCAAAGTCTTGCTCCACTACCAGCTAGGCATCTATAACCTTGGTGGAGATTACCTAAATCACATTTGCTTCTATTTCCATATATTTTACAATGTGTTTTTTATTTTATTTTATTTTTAGGTCCTTTTGCAAAGGTTGGAAACCAATACAGCCTAGTTTTAAGGATCTGGTTAAATGCCTTGGCATTAGGATACTCTCCTTTAATTAAAACTTTAGTTCATGACAAGGATGTATTTTAAGTGTAAGCATGAATATGAATTAATAAACTAAATTCACATTGCATACATATGATTCTTCTTAAAACCAAGTTTTGATGTAGGATAAGATTTAAATATTTGTAGGACATTAAATTACTATACCAATCTATACCAATACCTATGATTTCTTCATACTGCTTTATTAACACCTCATGTTCACTTTTGTAAGATTTATACCCACCCTTTTGAGAAATTCTAAACCAAAAAATAATACCACAAGAATTTACCACAACCAAGGAGCACCATCAAGCAAGAAAAAACAAAACACAAACAAACAAATATATACAAGCTCAGTAAGGAATAAATAACCAAGTAAGAAAGGAAACTAACTAGCCTATCTACTCTACTTTTAACAATATTACACATTCACTCCATGAAGACCCCTAATGGGGAAGTATCAACGTAATGCTTGAGGTATTGTCCATTGGTGGGTAAAGTAAAATTTGATCCTTAGAGATCTTTCAACCTAAAAGTGTTGTTTCCCAAGATTTATGCAATTTGGTACAGGTCAATCCAAAAAGGGGTGAACTTACCATGTTTACCTTTAGGTTTTGATGCTTTGTCCTAAAAAAGGACTAAGTCTCCTTGCCTAAATACTTTCACTTTATATCTCTTATCAAACCATCTTTTCATGGTTGATTGGTGTCTACTAAAGTTTGTAATGCCTTTTCTCTAGCATCATCCATTTGAATGATGTCTAATAGCCTAAAATTAGCAAGTTATTTGATATCCTTCATGTATTCTTCCATGAATGTCAATGTAGGCAACTATGAGGTGATCATAAATATAGGATCCTAACCATATACCAAAAAAAATGGTGTAGCCTTGAGATATTGTTTGATCTTGATTCAATCTACCCATAATGTACATTTAAGAAGTTTATGCCATGTTCTAGGTCTATTTTCAGTAGATTTATTGATAGCTTTCATCATATTTTTGTTTGCGGATTCATAAACACCATTAACTTGAGGATATTGATTGGAATAAAAATTGAGTGTAATGCCTTGGTCATAAACCTATTCCATGATTTCAATATAAATGAATGTAGATCCATTATCACAAACCAAAGAAACTGGGGTTCCAAATCTAGTACAAATAGTTTCCTCTAAAAATTGATCACCTCTTCTATTATGCATTGCTTAGTGGCTATTGCCTCAATCCACATAGTGTAATAATCCATAAAAGTTAGGACATACTTATGACCTTCAAAATAATTAGGCTTGATTACTCTTACAAATTCTAATCCCCATTGTGCAAAATGTTTATCCACCATCATGGGTTATAAAGGAATGGCTGCCTTTGGATCCTTTATGCTAAAACTTTGGCACAAATGACACTCCCTCAAATTATTATAAGCATATTTGAAGAGGTTGGTCCAATAATATCCAACCTTGATAATCTTGTGAGTTGTAGTTTTTCCTGAAGGGTGTCCACTTCCCATATTCTCATGGAAGGTAGTCATAATCCAAGATACTTCTTCCTTGGACACACATCTGAAATAAATTGCCTCAAAGTTCCTCCTATACAAGATTCCATTCCTGATGAGGTAATGATCGACTTTGAGCCTTAATGCTCTCTTTTGTTCTCTTATAAATCCTGGGGGACAAACACCATTGACAAGTAAATTAATAATAGAGTCATACCACTCACTGGGTTAGAAGTTTCATTGATCTACTTGTATGACATGGAATTTTGGGTAAATAATGGTGATAATCTAAACTAAACCTTGAAATTTCACTAATTTGGCTATTTTCATCTCTATATCATATTCTTGTAGAATTACCATCCACTTGCCTCTTCTTTCTTTGAGCTCATTATAACTCAACATAAGTTTTGTAGTTGGATAAGGCAATATGGCATGTACCCTATTTGTAAGGAGGTAATGTCTCAATTTTTTTTATTGCCTCTAACAATACATAATCTTTCTTATCAATCATAGAATAATTCACTTCTTAATTTTTAAAGTTGGTGCTCATGAAAGCTATGGGATGATAATTCCCATGAACTTTTTGAGTTAACACTGCAGCCATAGTATGCTTATAAGCAAATGAATATAGATAGAAATATTTTGAGAAATTAGGACTCATTAAGACTAGAGATTTAATGATTGCCTTCTTAATTTCAGTGAAGGCCTTTTTAGATTCTTCATTCCAAGAAATTATAGCATCTTTATTAAGCATATCATTCAAAGGTTTGACAATCTCAGTGAAGCTTAAAATAAACTTCCTCACAAAATTAATCTTGCCAAAGAATGACTTAAGTTATTTTTGGTTGAAACCCAATTTTAGAGATGGACTCTATTATATCAGGATCTATAGAAATCCTATCTTTGGTAATTATATGTCCCAATAATTTTCCCTCAGTGACACAAAATATACTTTTCTTGGGGTTAAGAGATACACCATACTTTTTGCATCTATCAAAGACTTGTCTCAAATGTATGAAATGTTCCTCTCTATTTCTATAAAATACTATATCATCCATATATACGATGATAAATTTTACCACCAAACCTTAAAAATCATGGTCCATGGCCCTTTGAAAAGTTTCCCCTACATTAATTAATCCAAAAGGCATTCTCTAGTAAGCATATGTTCCCCATTTAGTAGTAAAAGTTATTTTCATCCTATATTCTAGAGCAATAAGCACTTGGTTATATCTATAAAATCCATCCAAAAATGACATCATAGAATATCTTGAAATAGTTTGGATAACCTGGTCTAGAGAAAGTAAAGGATAATTATATTTTTCAAATGCTCTATTCAAATTCCTAAAATCTATGCGCAATCTTATTTCTCCATTATTTTTTCTAAATGGGACTAGGTTTGCCACGCAAGTGGAATGTCTAATAGGAAACACTATCCTTGCATCCAATAGCTTCTTGACTTATTTAAAAACCATGGGTTCTAAAATAGGGTTGATTGGCCTTTGCTTCTGTCTAAAGGGTTTGTAACCTTCTTGAAGAGGTATAGTATGAGTAATGACCCTTAGGTCAAATATTCTCAAATATTCATAAGACCAAGAAATTACATCCTTGTATTTTATAAGCAACTCTGTAGCTTTTCTATTTTCCATTTTAGTGCAAGCTTTCCCTATATTCATCATTTGGGGCTGAACATGAGGACTAAGGTTTGTCACATGATAATCTTTACCATTTACCTTAGGTTAATTAGTTGCCTCAAATATATTGTCAAGATCAAATAGTCTTTCAAATGAAATCATCCTTTTAGGTATCTTATTTTCACTTAATTGGATGATCTTACCATTAAGTTCCTTCTCAATAAAAGTTTCATCAACCTCATTAATAATGTGAGATTTAAAATCTCTACAATTAGTTAAGAAATATATGATTTGTTGATCATCATTGAAAACTTGGAAATGATTTACATTGTTAGGAACTGAAGGACATGGTACTATCTCAATATTGATGCTTTGAAAATCATGATTAGGCATGAGGTTAGTTATAGTAGAGGCAATCTCATCAGTAGATTTGTTTTCTTCTCTTAGAATAGCTAAGATGTTAAAGGCATTGAAATATTAGATCAAGTCCCACACCCTAAACTTATATCTTTTTCAGTAAGATAATTTGCACTAGTATTTATTCCTCACTTGGTTAACCAAAAGTTTAGAGTCTCCATAGACAAGGAGTTCCTTAACCTTGTGTTTAATGGCAAATTTCAATCCAAGTAGGAGAGCCTCATACTCAGCAAAATTATTGGTGTAAATAAATTATAACTTATAAGCTACATGGCATTGCTTTTATAAAGGATCCATCAATACAATACTAGCTCCTAATCCTGACTTTCACATGGCACCATCAATGTATAAATTATACAAACTAAAAATTTGAGGATAACTCTTATAAACTGGTTCTTTTTTAATTTCCAAAGTGAAAACTCCCAAATCAAAATCTAGAAAATTTACCCTTTTGTTAATAGCATTATATTATGTTATCATGTGTTTCATTCGAGGTTCCCTTTCTACTCTTATTTGATTTGGTACACATTTCCAAGGAGTACATAAGTGTGATTAATTAGTAGACATATGTCCATTTAAAGCCTTCATCCATTCTTTACTCAAAAGCAATCCATAAGCACTAGGCATTTCTACCACTTGGATATCAATGAATTACTGAACCTTCGGTTCACTAGCTAGTTGTATATACTCATTCAATAATTCTCCTATAACCTTAACTATGGATTTATCCAAGTGACTACCCCATTATACTTGATTGGCATTAACCCAAGTTATTCACATATCCCAGTAGGCACAATTTTGGTTGAAGATCTAAAATCTAAAAGACAATTATGAACATTCTTCCCAAATATCCTGACTATAAGTAAAAAAGGTTTAGACTCTACTTTGATTACTTATGTAATTATATTTGCACTATAATTCTTAGTGGGCTTCCCAATTTTCTTGGACAAAGATTCCAAGAATAAGTCTCGTTGTTCTGTGATTTGAGTTAGCTTGTGCAGAGTGATATTGGCTTTAATCCTTTTCATATCCTCCATAATATTGTAGCCAATTTTTCTTGGAGGATCAATAGCTAGCTTAGAATAACATCCTCTAGAGGGTTTAGGATTATTATTTGATGTAGTGTTTGGAGGGGTTCCATAATTGTTAAGAGGAATAGAGGTAGTCAATGGTTGTTTTTATTCCCTATTTCTTAGAATATATGTCTTTAAATTTTTTTGAAATGCTTGAATATCCTAAAGAATATTCTCAGGCTCATTACCCTATTGAAAAGGGAATTAAAAACTTTTTACCATATGCACTTAGATGTTTTAGATTCAGAACAATTTGAAGTAGCATTTTTGTTTGGAACCACTTCAAATGTGTCAAGTTCTTCTTGAAAATCTTCAAAGGCTTTACAAAACTCAATGTAATTAATATCACCATGCTTGGAAGTAGCATGCACCCTACATTAGTCTGGTAAGGCAATATTATTGAGGTTTATATTCATATTATTTTTTCTATAAGAAGGCTCATTAGCTTTGTTATTATAGAAACTATCATTCTAAAACCTATTCCTAGGCCTATTGAACTTTTAGAAAGTGAATTTCTTTCTATAGTTGTCATTAGCATTACCAAATTATTTTTGTAATTGCAAAAAATTAGTGCTAAGATTCTATACCATTTTCAATATAGATTCATTCTCATTTTTTAGAACCTCAACCTTTTGACCTTGGTTACTGTTAATTCCACTAATAGGCACTAAATCCTTCTGGTCATTATCATAAAATCCATTGGTAACTTGATGGCTTAAGATACATAAATTTTTATTAGGGGTAGCATGACTAGTAGGAAACACATTCAAAGTAGGGAATTGGTTTAATGTTGGAACATTTTGGTTAATATTTGGGAAAAGGTTTAATGCTAGAATTTGAAGATTAACATTTTGGATAGAATAATCCATCTTTCCTTGGGGTTGCATTTGGTCACTAATAACCACTACTTAAGAATAGGCATGAGCCAATGTGATGATAAGTGGAAGGGCTCTCTTTAGAAACATAGAAGTCATGGGGTCAACAACATCTTCATAAACCTATAAAGCTAAAACTTCATTAGGTTTATATGGATCCATGGTCTGACTAAAAATCTTTTGGAACCTAGCATTAAAGGACCTAATAGGTTCACTTGTATCTCTCTTAATAGTTGTAAATTGATGATAGATGACACAAGCACTTATGGTATTTCCAATTTAATCAATAAAAATAGTGTCAAATTTATTATATTAGATAATACAATTGTCAGGTAGATTAAGGAACTATTCATATGGAGCTTATTTGAATGTAAACAGGAACAACCTACATGTTACATCTTCATGAATAACATTTAATAATCTTAATGCAACTTTGAAAGATTTAACATGTTCTTTAAGAGTCATAATACCAGTTGGACTACATATTGGCAAATATTTTTTAGGATTATGTGGTAAATCATGAATTGCACCTAGTATATTAATAAGGTAAATTCCAAGCCACAAAATGTTTGGATGAAGATAAAGCACAAGAATCCCTTAAAAGGTGATAATGGTAAGGATTTAGAATACCTATGCTTACCTCTATCTTTCCTAGTCCTTCTATGAATTTCTAGTTTGAGCAAGGGGTTTTTAGTCTATGAACATGATCTAGTCCCAATCCTTGGTAATTCCAACTTGAAGATTAAGGATCCTATTTTGAAACACAGTGTAAAAGATTAATTTCCAAAGAATGACAAATAATATGCACACTAAGCTTAATTTTCAAAAAAAAAATCATAAGAGGACAAAGGACATCAATTTTTAACTAAACAAGTTCAAAGATGTACTAAATTATGCAAAGATGATCAATCTTTAGAAATTATGACTCAAATAAACCTCTTATTTTCAAAGAATTGTTAAATTTGAACAAAATAAGCTATCTTAACTCTAAATACTAATAAATTCTTAGCAACAAAAGCCATATTTCTACAAAGGTCATCAATTTTTACATAATTTATGCTAAAAGAAACATAATCATGTAAAATGTAGAGTAATTTTGACTAAATACACTCGAAAGATATTAAGTATCTTTAACGAGGCCCTCCTTCTAACACCAGTGGAGATTCTCTTTTTGATGCTTTGAATGTACCATAGGTTCTCTTCAGTGTTGATGAACACTACTCATTTTAGGATTTGAAAAATCTAAGGCATGAGTTTCATTTTTTGACAATTCAATGATGTCTATGGTGAAATAAAAGTAGAATATGAGAACTGTCCACAATATTTGTTTGATTTAGTGGTTGGGAGCCACCAAGGTTTAAATATTTATATATTCAATAGTTTTTAATGACTTAGAATCTAAAATAAATGAGTATTAATAATGATCTTTAATCTAGATTGAATCTTGATAAAAATAAGAAAAGAAAAGGGTAAAGTAAGAAAGAAACATGATTGCAGATCTTCATCTCAAATATTATGAAAAAATTCCAATTGATTTGAGCACATTTGAACCAATTTATGTTATAAAATAGTATAAGCTCAAATTATATCACAAATCAGGAAAAATTCAAAGAAAAAATATGAATCATAATTTAGAACCAAATTTACTTTAAAGTTTGATATTATGATTTGAATAACCTAAGTACATCTAAATACAAAGCAAGTAAAATGAAGTATACTTAAGATATTTATAGTAAATTTAGAATTTAGCACAAATTAACAACCCTATGATAAATAATTTAAATTAAAATAATAAAAATCATTCAAATTCTAGATGACTGTCTATAATTGAGAGGTAGCATGGACATTCAACAAAACTATACAAATAATATTTTCAGAATTCCTTAGTCGTATTGATTGCTTCTTATATACAATTGCTTAAAAAAATCTCCCTTAAAAATGGTAACCATCTACATATTTATAGGAAACATATGTGGCTAACCAATTAACCTTCAAAATATCCACATGTGGATAAGGATAGTTGTCCTTGATATAAATATACAATGTGGAAGGTCACATGTCAACTTGACAAGAAAGAGTATATGCTAATAGACTAACATATACATTACAAAAAAAAAAATCTTTTAGGAATTTCATTGGTGGGCACTTCAATTATACCTATTTTATGAATTCCTTCTCCTTGGTGTATTTCTCCTTGATTAATTAAAAATCCACTACAAACTTCATTAGAAAATGTTCTTCTTGATCTACTAACTCGTCAAATTCATTATCAGTTTGAGATACAAATTCCTCAATACATTTTGCTTCTACAATTTGCTTCCCTATATAAAAAATGATATCAAAGATCTTCTAGTTTTCCTTGGATAAATGACCTTAGTTTTCTCTAATGCCTTTGATGTGAATACCAAACTTTTCCTTGAATTATTCATCACTAATCATGCCTATAGTAGTGGTTTGAGAAGGGTTATCTAATAGATTCCCCAAAAGTTTCTCAATATGGGTTACCAAGCCTGTGTCTCTCTTGATGAATTCAATGACATAATTACTCTAGGTGATCAAATACTCTTTTTTATCCACCAAAACTTTCATGAAGATGTCTAGATGTCTAAGTTTGATAATCTTGAAGTCTAATGCATGCCTTGTCTTATGCAACTCGATAAGCTCCTCCATATGAACTTGAGAATTTTTCCATTGAGTGATTAAGGCTTGTGCCATCTTATTATGATGGTTTAAAGAACTCAATATGAGCTTGATTATTTTCAAATTCTCAAATGCATCCATCAAAGATTTATTCAACACTTGCAATACATCCTCAAGAATTGAAAGGACCTGAGCTTCCAAATCTTGTTTTTATTTCTTTGAGTTGAGAATCCTCTAGTTCATTCCTTGAACTCTATCTAAGGTCATTACTAACTGGGATAGTACCATACTATCCAAATATTCTTGAAATATAGGATGCTTCTCTACTACCTACCTTGGAATAGGAGTTAAACCTACAAATAGTTCCACCTTCTAAAATTTGAACTCCTTAGTACCAACAGTAACCTTCTTGGTCACTACTCTCTCAAGAATTGTTGTATCTAGATTAAAAAGTACTTGAGGGTTAGCCTCCTTTACCTATGGCTATTTAAGAGTCTCTACATTTAAACTTTCAAAGGCTCTTAGGGTGTCAATCCCTTGGTTTTCCTTTTTATGAAGGATTTGGATGCTTGTCTCTACTTGTATGTTCAAAATATCTTGAATCCAAGGATTGACATTATCCTAAACATCCATGTCAACTCAAGTCAAATCTAGTGAAGGAGAAAGAGATTGGATCTTATACAACTTCACATAAATAAGCCGATTAGGAATAGTTGGTCCATAAATAGGATTCTCATCACTATAGAGGTTAATTTCACTAGTAAGGTGAGTGAAAGTTAACCTAGGCCTCTTTCTTGGGGCCAGAGGAACTAAGGCCAATTTTACCTATCTCTTTCCTCCATCTAATGGAACTAATTCTTTGCTTTCTTCCTCAGATGGATCCTCTTCCTTATTAGAACCATAACAAGTTGTGATATTAATAAGGGTACTTTCCACTATTTCTCTATTTTCCAAAGCAATCATGTTAATAACCTCTTTTAGGGAAGAAGGCCTTAGTGGGGATGCCTAAATTTGGGGACCTTCACCAAGTCTATGATCTATTTTGGACTCTTGAATCACATCTTTACCTTTTCCTTTTACATCCTTAAGTTTCCCAACATGGAGTGACTTTGTCAATTCTTTTTGTTAAGGCTTAGAAGATTGTCCTTCAATAGCTAGCTCTTGATGTGCAGTCCTACATGGTCCTAGAAATAAGTGATAATGCAAGGGATGTAGTTTCCATATTTCTCTTAAGGGATTATTATCCCTGACCAGCCATGTTCTAGTTTGATGTTTTAATTTTTAACCCTAGAATGGACTTCTTCAAAGTTCCTTGCCTTTGTGTAAATATCATCTCCCACATGTGGTTAATGTTTGTACTCAACCTTTAGGACCCTTTTATCCCAAATATGGTTACCCACACTGTCATTAAGGTCCCACATCTTAAGATCATCTAGTTGGAAATCAAAAGAGTTCATGTGCACCATCATGATCTCTAGCTATTTCCAATCCTTGATTATAATCCTACCAATATCTAGTGGAAAGGGATGAACCTGAGCCTTCTTATTCTTCTTGTAGTGTCAATTCATCCCATAGATGATTTGATAAGCAATTTCTTGCTCTAAAATTTTATTGGGAAAATATATAAGTAATCTTTATGGTTTGACCATGATTCCTTCTATCATTATTATAGTGCAATCTGGATAGAACCACACAACCCTCATGGTCTCCACTTGTTTTTTTATTAGAGGATGAAGCCTAGGCATAGGGATACTAGTGATTACCTCAAAAATGATTGGGAAGATACCATCACATATGAATTTCATGTGATTCCTATATTTTAATATATTTAATTTGGAGTAATGATGGGAAATTGTAGTTCTACCATCAGGGGACTAGTTTTGGATGTCAGGGAAATTAATAGAGGTTAGGAATGAATCCAAGAGGTAAGACATCATAAATAATTAATTAAAGGTATTTATCTTGATGGTTGTGAATTTTTTGGCCAAGAGAAAACTTATAATGTCTCCAATGGGAGGGGTTAAGTTCCACTCCAACATGAAGTGGACATAAGATTCCTAGACCTTACTCAAATAAGTAGTAGAAGAGGCACCAAAGGCTCTATTCAATAAGGTCATAACTACCCTAACACCTTCCCTAAATTTGACAATAGGAATCTCAGCATTAGGGGTCCTAAAAACATGGGAACCTTGGATTAACAAAGGTGAGAGGATTGAATCCAAGATTTTATAATTTGTCCATTCTCTTAAAGATGGGAGATCAACATGAGGCAAAGGGAGCTTATAGTAAGCCTTAAAGGCCTTAGGAGATATACATGAAACTTTCTTGATACTTCATTCATGAATAATCCATTCTCCATATATTCTAAAATAAAAAAAATAGGAACAAGAAGGTTGATGCAATGCATTATCTTTGAATTAGTAGTCACATGGTGAATGCCTACTAGCTAAATCGATACTAGGTCTTTATATCTTTGGTTCACCATAGCATTCCTCTTTTCCTCTTAGCAAATTGGTTTCAAATCCTCTATAAAGAAGAACAATTTAGACCAATTTATAATTCCATGCACATTCAAGGCTGTTAAATCTCACTTTGTGTCTCTAAAGACCCTTCCTTCACTATTTGAAGTTAGATAAATCTCTAATTCAATTTTCATTTGTTGCCTACCTGCCACCATTGATAACACTAAATTGTAGTTGATGAAAACAAATATCTCACTAAATCACTCTCTCTAAATTTAATTTACACTTACTTTGATTGCTATGTGATCAATTGAACCAACTTAAGTCCTTCTTTATAGAAGGTCCAAGGTTTTTAGCTTTAATAATGAAAATATCTAGCTCTTTATTTTATACTTGCCTTAAATCTGATGGGACCTCATTCTTATGTCTTCTATATTTTTAAGCATAAGATATCTTTCATTTTGATCTTCCATGCTTATGTGGAGCCTATGTGGTAGGGTTCCATGCCTTTCATGGAAAATTTCATAAATGTTAGTCAAAGGCTAGCCATTAGCTTTCAAAAGTCCTCTTTGTTTTGCTTTAAAAAACCGAATCTAGGTCCTTGCATTTCATTGGTCTCTTGATATTTAAGCTCACTGATTATGCCATATGTCAAGCTCATAAGGCCTTTTAAAAGTCCTCAACTTCATCACATTGTTGGATCAAATCCAGTGAGCAAGGAATAACCATTTGATCAAAGCTAGGGCCATATCTTTAACCGTATGCTTTTTTTAAAAAGACTTCAAGCTCGATGCACTATTGGATCAAATCCAATGAAAAAGCAAACATCATCAGATCCTAAAAGATGCTTACCTTTTAATCAATTACATGATTATATAAATATTAGGTTTTAAAATGTCATTTAGAATTTTATGTTTAAAAAACATAAAATGAATTAGGATAAGATATTTATATACTAAGTTTGTCTTCATAAAAATCTAGGAATTTATTAAAAATTTTAGAAATGCCCCCTTTGTTTAGGCCTTAAAATTTTCTAAGTTAAATTTGATAGGTTTTTCCATGTTAAATACATCCTCGTAAATATGAAATGACAAAATCAAACCTATCAATTTTAAGACAATGGAATTTTTTGATCAAATAACTGAATGCCATGTGCAAAGCCCTCAGGTGTTCCTAAGGCTTTGGGGATTGTCTAGGTTAAATTTGATAGGTTTAGTCACATCAAATACATCTTCATAGACATAAAATTATGGGATTAAACCTATCAATTTTAATATAATGGAATTTATTTATCAAATAATTGAATGCCATGTGCAAAGCCCTTGGGAGTTCTCAAAGATTTGGGGATTATCAAGGTTAAATTTGATGGGTTCGATCATGTCAAATACATCCTCAAAGATGTCAAATGATGGAAGAAAACCTATCAATTTTAATACAATGTAATTTATTTATCAAATAACTAAATTCCACATGTAAAGCCCTTGGGAGTTCCCAAGGCTTTAGGGATTGTCTAGGTTAAATTTGATGGGTTTGGTCATGTAAAATACATCCTTACATATGTCAAATGATAGAAGTGAACCTCTCAATTTTAAAAAAATGGAATTTATTGATTAAATAACTAAATTCCATGTACAAAGCCCTCAAAAGTTCTTAAAACTTTGGATTTAATTCACACCATTAGATTTAAAACCTCTAATCAAATGATCACCATTAGATCTTTACTGGGGCCCAGATCATTAATCTTATGATTTTATAAAATACTTTGAGCTTGATTCACCATTAAATTAAATATAATGAACAAGCGTAAAGTGTTAGATCTACAAAAGTGCATGAACTTTAAGCTAAAATCTAATCATGCATAAAATTTCTTGCTAGATTTTCTTATGAATGCTTAAATTCAACTTCTAGGGTTTATTGCTTGGGAACCTTGACTCCTTCCAGGGAACCTACAATTAATCACCTTAAAAATGATTATTTAGCAACATTAATCTATAAAACATGATCTTAATCAGATACACCAAAACTCATGCCTTTTTAAAATTTGACCTACTTTTAAAATTCAAGATCAAACAATCTTTCACACTTATTCCATAATATAGAGGTTTTAAAAACAATCACAGGGTCCCCTTCTCAAAAAATAAAGATAGGGGGTCTTGGTATCAATAATGGATTTGTATCTAGTTATTAAAGGACATCCCTTACATAATGGGGTCTTTATTTTATTTGGGTAATAAACATGAACTCTTCAACAAGACACAAGTTCATCTTCATATCTATAGATTACTTCACCAGGTGGACATGAGTAGTAGCAAAAAAACTCTAGAGAAGTTGATGTCATCAATCTTTTAGAGGAAAATATAGGGACCAAGTTTAGCACCCCTTTTCCCCTAATTTTTTATAATGTTATAGCTTTTTATTCATCCAAATTTATAAAATGGTATTATTATAATCATATTATAGTTAAATTCTATTCAAATTATTATCCACAAGGGAATGGAGTGGTTGAATCCACCAATAAAAATCTAGTAGATGCCATTAAGAAATTAGCACAAGATAAACCATAAGAATGGCATATTTTGATGAAATATGCACTATGGGCTGAAAAAACTAGAAATAAGTAAGATATTAAATACTCACCTTCTCTATTGGTATATGGCCAACAACTAATTTTACCTATAACTCTCAAGATACCAACATTATCGATTTATGCAAGAGTATATGGGTGAAGATGAAAGAATGCCATCTAGGCTATTGGATATGGTCCAAATAGAATATCTAATAACTAGAGCCTTGCACAACCTTAGTAAATATTAGGATATTTTAAGTGATTGTTTGATAAAATATCCAAAATAAGAGCATTCAAGGTTGTAAACACTATGCTCTTATGTGATAAATCCCATGAAAATAAAGGACATAATGACAAGTTAACTCCCCTTTATATTTGACCATATAAAATATCATAAATACTTCATAATAATGCTTTAGAATTAAAATAAATTCAAGTCAATGACTTCACCTTTTTAGTCAATCGATAGTTTTTGAAGCATTACTTCATGGCTGCTTCATTTTCTAGATTGATTGATATGCTTTCTAGGTTAAATTCTTAAAATGTAGAATTATCTCATCAATTTATTAGGTTATAATTAAAATGATAAGATAAAACAAAGGGGATGAGACATAAAAGGGCACCACTGAAATCCAAGGATATCTATTCTAAAAGTACAAGACTCTATGGTATTGAGGTATGTATTGTGACTACGATAAGTTTTACTTAGATCTAGTAAGTTTTCTAAGTTTTAGGGACTTTTTCTAATATATTCTTGCAAATTTAGAAAATATTTACACTTTTAAAGATTCATCACACTATTATATGTAAAAGCTTGGATATGAAATTAAAAAACATAGAACTCATTATACACTAATAGGGGCATATTGACAAATAAGTTATCTTATTATTACAACTAGCCAATGGTAGACCCCAACCCTTCTTCGATCTATGTTGAAAAAAAATAAAAATCCTATAAATTGATGAAAGATGGGTTATTTGAGTAACTTATACCATATATATGGACACTTAGCTGGCAATAAAGTTAAGGCTTTGAGTGGGAATAGAGGTATATCTATCAGGCATATGGATGTTTGTCTAGTAGTAGAACAATACCCAAACTTTTTTTATTGCAAAATTAAAGGTTAATAAGATTGATCTCACTTTACAACACACAAAATCCAAGGAATGGAGAGGTTAGTATGTTACATGAAGAAATAAGAGTTTATTCTAGAGTCTTAGTTTCTTTACTCTCTCTTAGTCAGAATGAAGTTTTCTTATAATGTATTATTGAAATTATAGGTTCTCAAAATACTTAGATGTATTTACCCTTATAAGTCACCATTTGTTTTTCCCCTAACACACACACATCCCATGTTATCAAACTTCAAATGGGGACCCATTATGATAAAATCTTTAATTGAGGAAGTGATGAACCTTAAAGTCAATTTTCCTAATTATTATTTATTCATAGTCTAATGTTGTTATCATAAAGTCAAAATTTATAAGAAACCAAACCATAAAAATCAAAGATTGAAATAATATATTAAGTTATTATATGCCTTGGGTTTTCATGGGTTCTTTTTATATACTTTTTTCTATAAACTAACAATATTAATCATTTATCCTAGTTTTGCATATATTTTATGTAATCATAGGATTATTGATTGGGATTTTTAAACTCCCCAAGTGAGCCCCACTTTAATTACTCTAGATTATTACACACATCAATACCACATCATTTATATGATTAGGATATTATAAAATTGGGACAATTATAAATTTTTTGACTTACTGAGCCTCTGAATATCCCAAAAACCTAGCAATATAGAGACTTTGTTTTTTCATCCATAAAATATATGGTTGTAGGGCTCCATAATTTAATACCTCCAAGCTCCCATAGCTTTGAGTGATTGAACACTTATCAACATTTATATCAAATAGAACTCAAAAATGATTAAATATACATTTTCTCCATATTCTAATGGTTCTATAGTTCTATGCTCTAAGAAATTGATGCATGGCACATTTATGCCTCAACTCAACTATGAAATAGTTGAAGCATAATCAAAATATACAATCTAATTAATCTGAGGCCCTAAACTCCTACACCATTGAGGTCATTCCACATGTCTAATTTCTACTCCTTGGGACCATCTGAGACATACAAAATTCCTTTAATAGACTCTAAGTCTCTGAACATCCTAAGTCCCTAAGTCATCAAGATCATGCCATGTGGTTTGATCACATTGAATCATGACTTTGAATCATATAAAATAAAATGAAAGGCTTAAAGATCTAAAATAATGAATATTTTTTGAAATGAAATGTGACAAAGGTATGAATATAAAATATTTATACCATGGAAAAAGAACAAGTCAATGATTAATCAACAAGTGTTCTAAAAATAGTGATTGAATATAGGAACTTAACGAAATGTTACAATGTGGCAAAAAACAAACCTACCAAACTTGATTAACAATTTCAAATCAAAATAGGAAATAATTTTTTATTGGTATTAATGGTGCATTAATGCATTCAATACTTAGGCTCAAGAATAATATATGCAAAATATATGCAAAGGAGGCTTAACTTATCCATTACTCTTCCAATATAACAATCATTTTTTTGAGCTCCCCAATGTCCCAAAAGCCCTAGTTTCTTCATCAAACAACCACATAATAAATCATTCAATTCATAGAGATAATTTTAATAGTTATCAAAGAATAATGGCTTCTCCAAAAAAACAAGGCAAATCTCTAGTTCCCTCTCCTTACTCATTTACAAGAGGACCTAAATACATGGATACTCTATTCGAGAGAAGTGCATTTGATTTAAAATTCCTACATTAATCAATACTCTAAGAAGATGTCAAGTCTATAAAACTATATGATATTGAGGACCAACTATCTTTAGAGGAAAATCAATACACATACGACCTCCTACTAATCAAGGAACAAGGCCTCTACCAAGTGATATCCAAACATGTGGTATGCCATGAATTTACCTACTACAAGTTTTATTTTTTAATTAAATTATTTCTAGGGATATATTTCATGTTATAAAATTTAAGAATTCTACTACATACATCTCGTGTAGGGAATTCGATAGATAGCTTAGAATTCCATTACCCTAAACTACTTACAACCAAGTTTTAGCCAATTTTTGGATTGAACATAACACAATAGACATGAATTTGAAACAATTTCTTGATAAAGGCCAAAGGATGAATCCCAAATGGGTTATCTCATCCAATTACATCATCAAATTTAGCCCTAAAATTAGGATAGATATGGCCTTACTAAATAGGTTGTATGGTTTTCCTAGTATTGTAAATATCAAGGTTGAGTGATTTATATTTTTTGATATACTCCTAACATCCAAAAAATTAGTGGCACTAGGGGAAATTATTAGTGCAAAACTAAATTTGCATCTCCTCCATCCTGATCAAAGAGCAACTGATGGACACTTTTATATGATATCTTACTTATTAGACATAATCATAGGCATGGTATACAAGTCATATGGTCAAGAATGGTAGCCTTCAATTGAATATTTAGAAAATAAGGTAGCAAAATACTAATCTTTCATTTTTTATATAGATATAAAAACTAAATCAATGTCATATGAAAGGAGGTCTACCCTCAAATATTCTAGGCTATTTAGGGCACTTCAATGCCCAAATTATCATAAAATATAAGAAAAAGACTAAAATAAATAGGAGACTAATGTAACTACCCTAATGCCATTATTATCAGGGTAGAAGCAACCAGGACCAATCCCTTACTACTACCACACCATGTTCTAGATCACATAGTGGAACAAGAAATTTCATACCAAATTTATAATAGTATTGATGAGGAACTAGGTCTAAGACATTTTTCTTATTATTTTAAAACTCCTATGAGTAATGGACAACATCAATATGTTGCTAGATTAAATTTTATTCATGCTAGCAAGGCCAAGAATCATTACAATTTATAGGTGACACCTTTTATAAAATGAGACCCTAAGAATAGGGTAATGGGGTATCTCCTACAACTCAAGTAGAAGAATAAATTATAGGTTTCTTATTATCATGAAGAAAATGAACATGACATAATATTTATAAATGAAATATATGATACTAAAGTCTATATGAAAATGTGAAATAAACCAATATACATGACTTAGGCACAAGCCCTCTAATATGATCTAGATCTAACTAAGGAAAAGGTATAATATTCATGGATCCATCACTAATCTCCAAACCAACTAAATGGTATGAAACAACATGATGGACCTCCCTTCCCTTCATGAGATAATTCAAACAAAGAACCAAATGATTCTATCACTTAGAGAGAATCAGACCCTTAAATTAGGAGGGAAATTTTATGGGGTCTCCCAAGTCCCCAAGTATCTTCTACATTAGTGGCATCCAATGTTCAAACTTTGGATATAACCACTACAAGGCACATGTTAGCTAATTCTTTAAGGGAAAAAAAGAGGATCTCTTTATTAATGACACATTTCCACCCCTCACTATAATCACTTTAGTAAGTCTTTCATATTTTTTATAGACTACTTTCTTATATGTTCCTATTACCCCTAGTTCTCCTCAATCCCCTAAGTCTCCCCATGAAATCTTCATATCTCCTATAACTACCTCAGTACTATTCATCACATCAAATACTCCCTCACCACCATCTAAAGTCATGCCTCATATCAATGTTACTCTTACAGCTCCCCCCCCCATCTTATCCACCTTCCACTCTACTCGTATTCACTACTAAAGGAAGAAGAAAGACTCTTACCCTCCATCCAAAGGTAAAAAAATATAATAAAGACCATCACTTGGTATTCTAGTCATAGAAGAGGAGGAGGAAGAAGAAGTATAGGAAGCATTAGATGCAAAGGAATAAAAAAAGAAGAAGAAAAGCTCAGACATATATTATCTCTAGTAAATTGTCCTATAGATGAAGAACCAGATGATGATGAATTTGAGATTGAAAAGGCTAAGAAATTGAGAATGGGAAGATAGAATTTAAAGGAATCCTCTCTTAATGTTTCAAAACATTAGCTCCTCACACTATAACAAAGCAAGAACTTGTACAAGGTAGTTTGTTATGTTATTTCTTTATTTTATAATATTAATTTGCTAAAAGTTATTGATTTATCTAGTTATTTTAGTTCTATTTATTTTATTGTTCCTTCTTCATCTCCAAAGCTAATAAGGACTCCAAAAGTATCCTCTTTTGATAATTTTCTCACTATCTCTATTTTTAATCCTTAAATGCCACTAGTCCTCAAGAAAAGGTCAACCCAATTAGAACTCCCCATGCCACAACCATTGTCCATTCGCTTAGAAATATTTAATTTACAAGTTACTCTATGATTGACCAAAATTTTTACTAAAGTTACAACTATCAAGGAAACATATCCATGGGAGAGAGTTTTTAAACCACCCCTCCAGTTTCCTATTCAAATAAGTGCATCCTTTATACCCCCCATAATCACACCACCTCTAATGACTCCTCATTCTTCCCAATACTTAAAACCAAACCAAGATAATTAAATGGGATAAATTATTTTTCTCCACTACGTAAAATAAATGCAAAGTGCAAGAGATGAAAGACAAAATCTAATTATAACATAACTTCCCACAGTCTCCATTTAGTCTGATAAATAGGGTAGGACTCTTCAAAGGGTAAGGAAGAGGAAGGTGATAAACACAAAATCCAAGGGAGAGGTGGATTTTAAACAAAGGGAGAATAGTTTCTATTTAGATAGGAAGCCCAAGATAAATCTAAATGATCCCACTGATTATATAGAGAATTTTAGTTCTTTTGTGGATTCTATAGGGGCATCAATGAAAGAGATGTTTCAAATAAAATAAAATGTCTTAAAGAAGTTACAACAATGAAAAATTACACAAGTACCCTAGGAAATTTTTATTGATGTACAAAACCTAACAACCAAGTGGTATAGTATTTTGTATAAAGTCAGGGTTTCTAGGGTAAGGAGTTAGTGAAACAGGGTAACTATAGACACATTTTTGAATGAGATGAAAGATATAGAAAGGGAATTAAACATTTTTGGTCTAGTGCTCCAGGAATATTTATTTTAATCAATTAGATATTATGACTAGTATTTATATTTCTTGGTGCTTAAATTATGTAATATCAAGAAGATATTATTACCTTAAATAGCACAATAAAATGAATACCCTAATAGATAATTTTCTCACTCATAAGAGGGAAGTGTAAATTTTGGTAGATATGAGGGTTTGATAACCCTAAATGAGAGTTGGTCAATAGACCTAATTTTGAAAATATTCTTCAAGCAGCTATAGACAACTTCAAACAAGAATTTGAGGGAAGTATTTATATAACCAACAAAGAAATCTTACATTTGGTAAGTTTCAAAAATGACAAAGCAACTAAGGTAGAAGTTTTAGTAGTTAAATTCAAGAGCTTAGAGGCTGAGCAAGAAAGATTGATGATTGAAGTTGTTAATATTTTAAAGCTTTCATTACTTAGTTTTTATATTATAAATAAGGAGTTTTAGATAGCCTATGTATTATTCAAGGATTTGAGAGGCAAGGAAATATCTTTGGGGTAAGTTCTATATACACAATTGGCTATCAGTTCCACCCCAACATCACAAAACTCATAGTTCCCTAGATTTTTTGTCATTCAAACTTTAATGGGCCCAATTTTGATTCCACAATGTCTTTAAATAGTTACATTTATTAAGAATACACCAACCCGACTTATCTCTTTAGTTAACAGTGATACATCAACACCTTGATGTAAAAATATCCATGTACCTACATGTTATTACTAAATTAGAACTTTATTTCCCAGTCTATTTACTATGCATGTATATTGCATTTTATCTCAATAGGATGTTCTAAATGTGTACACAAGGCATGCATCTTTTACATGGTTTCAGACATATGGTTCTAATTTTAAAATTGTAATTTTGGACAAAGATTAAAAATTTGAGGCATCCCCATCCCAAGATATACATAGTTGCATCATCTCAATTCTAAAAGGAGGATATTTTTGGATGCTAATATGAATAAGAAAAATTGAGAAGTTATGCCCAACTTATTATATGTGTGAAAATATTGATTCTTATCCAATTATATGGACTATATGGGATGGGCTATAACTTTGGTATTTTAGTTATTTGGTTTTGTGTGAGTTAAATCTTATTTAATATATTTTTTCATTTTAAGCTATAACTAATTTATATGTCTTTTACATGTGAATTATAATCACCCCTTGTTGATGTGTAATAGTAATATAGTAAATGTGATAGCCTTTGATTCATGTAATTTTAATTATACTATGTTTTATTTCCCTTTGACTCCTTACTATTTTTTATTATTGGTGTGTTATAGTATCTTACAAAAAACTATTGGTCCTTTGATTTATTATCCTATCTTAGTCTAAGTGTTGTTCTTAAAGTTTTTTAATCTTTTATGGTCTACAATCCTCTTTTGTGCCTTACCATTCCTTATTTTTTGAGTTTATTTTGGAATCATTCCCACTATAGTTAAAACCATCATCCTTCCACTCACTTCAAGTATATTTAGGTTCATAGATATATGTATCAATACACATGATGGATCTATAGTGACATGAAAAATCAAAGCATATAGAGATAATAATGAACAATGTGACATAGAGTTATCATGGGAAAACCCAAAAGAGGTAAAAAACCCACCAATAGATGATATTTAATTAATTAAGAAACTCTACACCCCAATACAATGCCTTTCCTTCTCACTTATTCACATAATCCTTTACAAGTTTTGTAGGTTAAATATGATAAAATAATTTCATATTCGAATATGATTTCACAATATGGGTAAAACCCTATTTATAATGAAATACCAAGGGAGGTAACCATTGTAAAAATAATAGGTCCATCCATCTCGATAAAGACAATTAATTAATATATTTGGTAAGGATTAAATAGCCATAATAGTATTATTTATTTTCATGAGGTTTCTACCTCATGTTAATAAATAATATATTATTATTTATTTAATTAATTACTAATGTAAGCTAAAGGTTAATAATTATTACTTTGACATTAATTTCTCTAACACATTCATAATAAAATCATCCATAGTAAACAATATACATCATTCACCTCTATTCAACTAGCAGGTTATTATAAAACCAAATGCCCAACAACTTAAGCCTTAGAGTGAAATATTTCACTGATACTAAAACATTATAGACTACCTTTTAGGGTTACTAGGGTGTGCATAAAACCCACATCAAAACATTCAGATCTAAAGAAGTGTATTTTTGGAGTATCTTCAAGAATATTGTTTTGTTTTATCGTTTCTCAAAGAGGTATTGAAGTTGACCCCAAGAAAGTTAAATTTATACTAGATATGCCATAACCAACTAATTTTAGGCAAATTTGATGTCTATAAGGTAACATTCAAGTTATACAATGTTTAATGGCTCAATTAGTAGATAAAATTCAATATTTTACAATATTACTTAAGAAATATACCAAATTTGAGTGGGATGCCTCTTGTCAACAAAGTTTTGATTAAATTAAAGAACATCTTCTAAACCTACCCATTCTTATCCTTCCATTTTAGATAGACCCCTATTAATATATATTTCTGATACTGATTATGATTTAGGTGATTTTACTACACAATACAATGATGATCACCATGAAAATGACATTTACTACATTAGTCTCACACTTCTTTATTATGAGAAAAATTATATCGCTATCAAAATTCTAGTTCATCTCTTATTTTTTCCACACAAAAACTGCACATTATTTACTTCATAATGAGATTCATGTCATTATAAATTTGATCCACATAAATATATTATGTCAAAGCCTCATATATGAGGACACATAAAATAGTAGGTAATATTTATTATTGAATTTTATTTACATTTTATCTCAAAAATATATTAAAGGGAAGATGATTGTGGATCATTTGGCTACTACCCTATCACATGATCTACTACCCATTACTTCTAAATTTTGAGATGAAATAATATATTATAATATCAATAATGATATGTGGACCATGCATTTTAATGGATACAAATGCACTATAGGTTTTAGTGTTTGGATTGTGTTTGTTACCCCACAAGATGAACACATGCATTTCATTATTTTGTTTGATATTTTCATGCATAAATAACATAGTATAATATGAATCTCTAATACTCAACTTGTTAACAATACAAAAATTCCACATCAATAATTTACTTGTATAGGATGATTCATATATTGTGATCAATCAAGTACTAAATGTATATAAAACAAATAAATACAAGCTCATCCCTTATAGAGACATGGTCCAACATCTCATGTTACATTTATCTTCTATTTCCATTGAAAGAATTACTCAAAATATAATCACCATAATAATGCCATGGTGAGTGTTGCATATTTAACCCTAGTTGATATTAATGAGGATCATGTAATATTTAATATCTAACAATTATGCAATCCTTCAATTGATATGGACATTATCAAAATATTATAAGTTTTAGAAATCACATGATAATTTTGAATGGTACATCAATATATATAATTACCTTTATAAATATACTTTTCTATAAAATGCTATAGCAGAGGAAAAAAATAGTTACTGTGCCAAGACATGTGTTATATACTCACTGCTGGATCTTTTTTTAATCTCTCTTTTGATGGATAATTATTACGATGTTTAAATCAAGTTGGAGATCAAAATGTTATACTTTAAGTTCATGATAGAGAGTGTGGTGGGCACTTTAGTGGTAAAAACATGACTTCCAAGATCTTACATCAAGGATATTATTGGCCAATTATGAAAAAAATAATGACATGAATATGTTGAATTGTGTTCCCAATATCAAAGGCATAACAATCTCAATCATTATCCATTAGATGCATTAAAACTCCTTGTTTCTCCATGGCCTTTATTTTTTTGGAGATTTGATTTAATTATTAAAATCAATATATAATATTTATATGGGTGAAAGTTTATTATTAAAGCTACCAAATATTTTACAAAATGGGTACAAGAAATATGCATACCATATAAACTAGTAAAGATATTTGAAAATTCTTGATAACACATATTATCAAACAATTTGGCCTACATTTTGTAATTTTAGTAGATAATGGCTCATCCTTAAAAAATAAAATTGTCAAAATATTTTGTGCCAAGTTTAAAATCAATCAGACATTCACCACCCCATATTGCTTGTAGGTAAAAATTATCAAGTAGAAGTAATCAATAAAATAATCAATAATATATTAAAAAATATTGTTGTAAAACATAAAATATATTAGCATAATAAAATCATTTACACTCTTTTGGAATACCACACAAACATACACACATCAACAATGCCTATGCCCTGCTCTCTTATTTATAAAACAAAATTTATACTTTTTTGAGATATAAATACCCTCATTATGATTATTATTAAAATATATTATTAAACATATTGAGTATCATGAAAAACATATACATGAATTGGAAATTGTTGATAATAAATGCATACATGCTATTAAACATTTAAAAGTTTATCAATCATGTATTAAATGAGAATATGGAAAGAAAATTCATGATCTTGAATTATAAAATATTATCTAATGATTTTAAATCAACTTCATCTTACAAGTCATTAGCTATTTTAGGAATTTTGAATGGGTGGGATAAATGCTACTACAAGAATTTTGAATGCTAGTAATGGGTGGGAGGAAGGTGAACTAAAGCTTGACAATCTCGATAAGTCTATGATAGATCAAAAAAGGTTAATTTAGGGAAGGTTCCTATCTAATTGAAAAACATAAATAATCAATTGGTACTTGGGGAAGAGTCTATTTGGGGTTTGCAAATCCTAAATCAAACCCCACCAAAGGTAAACAACAATCGTCATGGGTAGATCTAGATATAGGAGAATGTCATCTTGCCATCTCAAAATATTCTTTCTTGGTCCCTTTAGGTGAAATCAAGGAGGTAAGTATCGAAGTCTTGAATGTGGTCAATGATATAATTTATTACTCTTTATTGAATTCTATCTTAGCTAAGTTTAATGACATTCAACCAAATATTGATTCTTTCTATAAATGGGCTAATCTCAAATGGAAACCTAAAGGGAAAATTGATATCATTGCCATTCCCAAAATTTTATTTATAATCAATTTATCCCATTTTGAGGATACCCTAAGGACCCTCATGAGAGGACCTTAGTTTATGGTAAAATTGGTAGTCAGTCTTCATAAATGGAAGCCAAGACTTAACCTTAATAGTTTGATATCTGAGAATATCCTAGTCTAGATTAGTTTTTCAAAACTCCCTTTGGAATTTTGGGTACCAAAAGTCATTTTTGGGATTGTTAGGGCCCTTGGTCAACCCATTTCTATCAACCTAGTTACCATGTCTAGAAGGAGACTTCTTTCTAATAGTGTTTGGATCTTTATCCCTACTGACAAACCCTTAATCCATTTTATCAATATTAAATAAAAGTACAACATCTAAAATCAAATAATTAAATTTGAAATATCTTTCAAAATTTGCAAAACTTGTGATGTCTTGAACCACTCATTAAAATACTACTTCTTACTCAAGAAGCTACCCATTCTCCCTTCCCCCTCTTGGTTTAGGAAATCCTCCATCCAAGATCCCTATTTTATTCGCCCCTCCCACCCCTTTCTCCTATCAAATCCCCCTTTCCCTTTCCCCTAAAGCTCCACTTCCTCCTTCCCTCCCCCCTCTTCCCCTTTCCCCTCTTTCTTGGCCCCCTTCCCCCTCCACCAAGCCACCCAGCCCCCTTCCCCAAACTAGATCTAGCCCCTCTTATCTTGGGTAAAAATCTCTCTACTATTGATTTATTGAGACCCCCCATGGATATAAGGATACTTAGCCCTCCACATCTCTTCCTAACACTGGCTTCCCTAATAGGTCCCCCATTTGTACTTCCACTTGATTCCTCTTCCCCACTAAAGGACATTCTTGTGGAAGTTGTGTTTACATCCTTGGTACGCTCCCTTCCCCCTCATTTGAACCCTCGTGTCAACTCGCCCCTATTTCCTCTTGTACCATTATTTGTGAATCTCTCTTATTGGATGTTAAAATGGTACTGTAGGAAATTTTAACCCATCAAGCTCTCCTCACTCCTATTAAATCATGCAGGGAGTCAAAATATTTCTACTTGTCTGAAAGATAGTGTTCCTCTATTAAAAAGGGGTAAAATCTAATTTATTTGAAGACTCAGCTGAGGAAAAGTGGGAAAATGTCCACAATAAAAAGGGTAGGAAAAAAGAGGAATTTGGTTGGATTAGAAATTCATAGGTAGACCCTCATCCTAGAGCTCTAAGAGAGCTAAAATAGATGTGTAGGTTGTAAAGGGCATGTAGATTACCCTTAGACACTATCCTAATAACAATAAATGAAAGTCCTTTTCTAGAATATAATGGGGTTGAACAACCATAAAAATAGAGGTTAGTAAGAAATTTAGTTTTAAATCATAAACTAGACATTCTTTTGATTCAAGAGACTAAGATGTCAGTCAAAAAACTATTGAATATCAAGTTTAATATCTAGGATAATTCACATTGTAGTTGTATTAATTTGAGAGGGGCTTCAAGTGGTCTATAATTTTTTGGGAATCCCTCAGTCTTGGAAGACAACCCCCTTATTATTACCAAGACCCATATCTCTATTTCTTTATTTGACTTCTGTGTCAAGAACTATTGGATCCTCACCAATGTTTACACCCTAAATTCTAGGACTAAAAGGAATAAGTTATGGAATAACATGTTGGACATCATAAACATTTCAAAAACATGAATTGGATGGTAGCAAGAGATTTTAGTTCTCCCTTATCCCCAGAGGAGAAGAATGGGGGATTTTTTTCTCTTAATAATAGCATGCTAGAATTTAATGAATTTATTACTAATGTAGATATGTTTAATGTGGAGTTAAAAGGTAATTAGTATACCAAGTCAAACTAAAGATTACAAGATCATCTTATTCAAGTAATATTGGATAGGTTTTTGATCTCTCTTAATTGGATACATAACTCTTCTAGTTTTATCTCATCCCTCCCCA
The DNA here is from genome assembly GCA_037957365.1 of Torreya grandis. Taxonomy (NCBI): domain Eukaryota; kingdom Viridiplantae; phylum Streptophyta; class Pinopsida; order Cupressales; family Taxaceae; genus Torreya; species Torreya grandis. The sequence goes on along the minus strand of JARHVA010004735.1, from coordinate 45,244 downwards.
AAATAAGACTTGATCATAATCTGATGTTGTTCCAAAGTGATATGGTTTTAAAATATAAGTTTACACCTTTTAGATTTGAAAAAATATGGCTCTCAAATCAGTCCTTGGAAGACTACATTAAGGAATTGTGAAATTTTCTAATTCAAGGATTAGCCATGTATATCTTGGCCATGAAACTTAGACATGTTAAAAATATGATTAAAATCTAGAATAAAGAAGTGTTTGGAAATATATTCTTTCAAAAAATTCCATCAAAGAGGAAATTCATAGGATCAAACTATAAATATTAGTTTTAGGGCCCTCTTCTTCAGTAGTTTCCATAATTTTGAAGTGAATGAAGAAACCTAATGGAGGCAAAAATGTAGAAAGTTATGGCTAAAAGAAGGTGACAAGAATACCAAATACTTTCACACTTCAACATCAAGGAATTAATAGAAGAATCACATTACAAAAATTCAAGGGGAGGATGACACTTGGTTCAAGAAAGATGAATATATTGCAACCCAATTCATTAACTTCTATAAATATTTGCTTGCCTTTGTCCCTCCTTAAGATGAGGGTATATAAGATCAAGTGGCCAACATTTTTGATAGGGTTATATCTCAATAAGACAACATCTATATTCTCTCCCCCCTTTAGATGAGGAGATCTAGGTTATTATGTTCTCATTATTAGGGGACAAAGCCCCAAGACCATATGGCTTCCCTTCTTTCTTCTTCTAGGTTTTTTGGGACATTATTCAACATGAAGTATGTATGGAAATTGTGGAATTCTTCAAATCAGGCACCATGCTCCAATATTTCAATAACACTTTCTTTTTTATTATTCCTAAGATGTAGTGGGCCACCCAAATGTTGGATTTCAGACCCATTATTTTGTGATCCATGTTTTATAAAATCTACACTAAATGTCTCTCACTCAAAATCTAACTTCTACTAGATAAAATTATTTTAGAATATAAGGGAGATTTTGTGTTTAGTAGATAGATTTTGGATGGGATTATCATAGCACACAAAACCATCGAATTAGTGTCTCACTCTGACTATCAAGGTATGTTTCTCAATATTGATATAAACAAGGCCTATGATCAGGTCTCTTAGTAATTCCTTGATAAAATTTTGGCTAGATTCAGCTTTAATCAATTGGTCAAAAGTTTGATTTCCTCCTACATTTTTTCCCCTATATTCTCTATTATTATTAATGGTGTCCCAAAGGGTTTATTTCCATTTGGGAGAGGGTTAAGATAGGGGGATCCTCTATCTCTGTACTTATTCATCATCTTGGCTAAAGTGTTGAGTAGACTTATTATCAAGGAAAAAACCTCTAACATCATTATGGGAATCATTACAGCCCCTAACACTAGCCTAATCACCCATCAACAATTCATGGATGATACACCGATGATGGGAGAAGCCTTGGTCTTAGAAGTTAGGTGCTTTAGAAAGATCATATAAATTTATGAAGTGGTCTCTAGTCAGAGTGTCAACTTCCATAAGATTTCTCTCTTCTTCATCAATACCCTACTTTACCTTCAAGCTAAAATCTCTCAGATTATGGGCTCTATCATTAGGAACCTCCCATCTTCCTACCTGGGCACTCCTCTCTTTGAGAGATCCATGAAATCAAAATTATGGAACCCCCTCATAGACATGATTCAAAAAAATATAGTAGTTTGGAAAGGGAATCTTATATCCCAAGCAAGAAAATTACAACTTCTAAAGAGCTCTCTTCAAAGCATTCCTATCTATTTAATTTCCCTTTTCATCATCCCTAGAAGGATCATAGATCAAATTAAACACATTTATAAAATATTCTTATGGAGAGGTGTTGAAGATAGAATCAAGTTCCCACTTATCTCCTAGATTAAATCCTATCATCCTACCTCAAAATGAGGATTGGGGTTAATAAGAGATAAAATCATGAATCAAGATCTACTACTAAAGCAAGGTTGGAGGGTGATTAATGAAGATAACTAGTGTACTAAAATAATTAGGGCCAAATATCTAAATTCTAGGGAAGGCCCTAATTTTATCTCAAAAATTGGTCCCAATAATGGCTCAACATTCTAGAAAGTGATGAAAGCTAGCAAGGATCTTCTTAGAAAAGGACTTAAGTGGAATGTTGGTAGAGGGAATATAGTTGAATTTTGGGTTGACCCATGTATAAACACCCATTTAGTATTCTCCTCATAATATTTTGAATTGATCTCATTCTTTAAATAAATGTATGGTCATAAGGTGTCAGATTATTGGGAGAAAAGGAATGGAAGGAAGAGGTGGAAATTTCTAGTTAAAAATGACTTGAACTAGCAGCTGGCCCACCTCCTTTAAGACTTAAATTATTCTATTTAACACATTCACATCAAAATTTTCTTGAAGGAGGATGTCCTCATCTATAAATTTCATCCCAGTGGATTTTACTCTATTCAATCTAGTTATTCTTCCCTTTAGGACTAGGAGGATGATGATGACAATTGGCATAATCTCTGGCTTAAAAACCTCATCCCCAAAATTAGTGTCTTTTTTTAGTTGGTAGCCTAGAACAAGATTTTAATTATGGACAATTTGGTAAAAAGAGGCATTCCCATCCCTAATAGATGTGTTCTTTACAAGCATGAATCTAAGTCTGATGAACATTTATTCCTCTCTTTCTATTTTGGTTCATCTATTTTTTAGCATTTCTAACTTCTTTTGGGTTACTCTAGGCTCCATTAAGGACCTAACCACCCAATGGAAGCCTCTTTTGGAATCTCCCCCATTGAAATTATGATAGAACCTAACTCTCCCCCATATTTTTTGGGGCATTTACAAATCCAAGAATTCTTTCATCTTTAATAAATGCAAACCAAATCCTTCTTCCATTTTTAAATAGGTCTTAACCTTTATTCATGAAAATTAGTCTTCATTTACTTCTTTTTATCAAATTAGCTCTCTTTTATTCTCTTATATTATGAACAAAATCAATTTGGTCATCCAAGAAAAAGCTCAAGCAAAGGGGGTTGATAGGTCTAAATTTAAGAGGTTGTTTCCTCTTCCCTCATGGTTTAAGCTAAATTTAAACAGGGTAGCAAAAGAGAACCCAGGCCATATGATAGTAGGCGGTGTAATCAAATATTCTTCTAAAAATATTAAAGTGGCCTATGTAGGTCCATAAGGGATACACGCCAACCATGTCTTAGAATACACTATGGAAATTTGAGGAATAGAGTCGGTGGTAAATATTGACATAGAGTTCATCCAAATTGAGGGAGATTTGATGAAGATTATAAATTACTTACAAGGCCTTTCTCATTCCTCACGAAACATTTATAAAATCATCAATGATGTTAAAAAATTGTTGACCCACTTTAAAGGGGTCTTCATAGGGCATGTGTATAGGGAAGGTAATAGGGGTGTTGATTGCATGGCTAACATCAGAGTCTTAATAAGTGATTTCATCACATGGTATGAGAGCTATTTCTTGGATGATGTCATTTAGATTGTCGACTTAGAGAAGGGACACATCATGCAAATTCATAATGGGGGTATTAATTATGATACAAACATGAATCATTTGTGATGACTTTTATATGTACAAGACTATAATTACTGAGGCATGGCATGTTTGGGAATCCTTGAGCTTATATCATATGATTTAATGGGGCTCTTTTTTCCAAAAATATACCATCTCCTTCCCTAAGAGAATATAATATGAAGATTGTAGAATCAGTTTGTATTTTTACAAAATGGGTAGAGATAGAGAACAATTTGAGATGATCTCTTATGTTGATGTTAATAAAAATAAGTACATATGGCATAAAATGGTAAAGGGTGGGTTGGCTCCATTTATGAAATGCTTGGTTTGGTATGACATTGTGTTCTCTAGGGATTTTACCCATGGTTGGAAACATCATGAACTGAGAATGTATGGTTTAAAAATTTAGATCACAAGGACCTCATTGGTGAAACTACAGAGATGAAATGCAATGGTGTAAAAACATTCAAATATAAGAGTCAAAAGGAGGAACTCTTGAACATCTTATATAAGAAGGAAAATAAAAAACCTAAGCATTCATCACATAAGGGGTTTATGAGAGCCGAGCTATCAAGGAAATGGACGGAGGTCTGTCTACAAGTTATGAGGTATTACACTTGAGTGAAAACACATTACTATATTTTCACATCATTTTCTTATTCTAAACCACTTTAAATGACATACTATTATCATCCCATTCTTATTTTTACAATCTTTCAAGGTTTTGGTCTTATATTTCAAAAAGAATCTGTCAATGGATTTAATCCATCAAGGCCTTATCTTGTTGTTAATTAAGTGTGGGGAGCCATAATGGTATAATATTATCATTAAAACTATTGACATCAATAGTGAAAAGGATAATTCAAAGGAGGAAGTATACTATACTTAGTCAGACTCTATATATGAAGAGGAGTAGGATTTAGGGTAGTCGATAGAACATGTGGAGGAGGATCCCAAACTAGACTTGGGGAACCCTACATTTATCTAACCTCTCACTAGTAAAGGTAAAGGGGTCACTGGGTTCAATGTCAAAGTGGAAATTAATGACTCCCTCTAAAATATGAAATGAATATTATGATTTAGAAACTTCTTTGTAGAAAAATTACTAAGGATTTTAAGAGGATTAAAGGATTATTCTATTTGGAGTCGATAGCTACTAATATGGGAAAATCTCTCCCAATTCACACCGCAAAAGGTAAACCCACCCAACATGAAAAAGAGGAGGAAGCTACCTGAGATCCTGAGGAAAAAAAGGGAGATTCAATCCTCTAACCTCAAGTGGAAGAGACATGAAGATGATAAGGAGTAGTTTTTTAAGATTCAAACTAGGGGAAGAAATAATAAAAGTGCTAGTATTGAAACCAAGTAGTTGGTCTTCTACTTTGAATCAAAATAGCTTGTCTGGCTCTGTTTCCTTTAGGCTACTTTTAGGTTTTTTTGTTGATAGTTGGTGAAAGTTTAGTGGTAGGGAGATTTAGCCACTAGGTTTGTGTTTTTTCTCTTTTTTTCTTGTTGATATGTCCTACTTATCTTTCAGTTGATCATTGTAAAGGGTACAAGCCCTTCAACCCAGTCTTTAACCAATCAAATAAAAAATGATCTTGAAATCCAAATTAGCGATCTTTTTCTCAAATAATATCAAAATAATATTGATGTTGACAAATATAACAAAAGTAAAATTCACACCCAATTGTTTGAGTCCATTTATAATCACTAAAAGGCTTGGTACAAGATCTTATTAACTAGCCACACTTGTCAAAATTCTAATGAATATCATGTATTTATGTGATTATTAAACCTAGATAGTATTTTATCCACTATTTATTTAAAATATTTCAAACATTCAAAAAAATAAAAATATTTCAAAAATTCAATAAAATCAAAATAATTTCAAAATTCAAAATGAATAGCTACAACATTTTTCAAATGTTGCTAGCTTACTTATTTACATATAGTTTTTATTCTATGCTAGGTTGATAGTATATTTAAATTTTTAATACACATCACCTTCCAAGAGGTACTTGAGTGTGACACATGAAATAATTTTACATGGTTTTGATATCAGGATTCCATTATTAACTAAAAAATTGTTAAGTTGGGGGCATCTATTTATTGTTTATGAATAATTCAATATGTTGTGTTTATATAAAACATTTCTATCATGTTTGGCATTTCTTAATTACCTATGAATAATTCAACAAGTTATATTTATCCAATAAATTTTCACTTTTAACTTTAAAATTTTGAAAAATATTGAACATGAATGAGTATCATGCCACATTTGAATCTATTCCAATGACATATAATGTTATGCATCTATATACTTTATTGAAAGTGTATTTTCAACTTGTAACTTTGATCTTGTAATTATTTTTCACATGCCCTTGAATATTCATTAAAATGTGAATGATTATGTACCTTGATTATTTTAAAAGTGAGTGATATGCATGCCATATGCGCCAAAAATATATATTTATGTCATAATATCTATCATAAATTTGATTTTTTAGTCAATCGGCATATTTTAAAACTTGTATTATGTTATAAAATCTGATTTTATATTAATTTGAATATTTTAAAACCTCTACTATATATTATTGAAACCTATTTTTGTATATTTAAACCTATCTCCTCTCCCAAATATATTCATGAAGGTTTAGATCGGTGATACACGACCATTGTGATGCTCCCTTTTGAGATGAGGGATGTATCTTGCAAGTCACTCATCTCAAAATGAGATTCAATTGTATCTTGATAAATATATGATAGTTTATTATTATGTCATCATGATGGAGAATATTATATCATATAAAATTTAATTTTCATTGAATAATATAACATATTAAATGAAACGTCATATAAAGGGTTATGTATATAGAAATATAGCAATGAAGTGTGTAGTAAAGTAAGAATATTTGAATTAGATTATACCTTATAAGTTCATGATAGATATCATGGCATCACTAATCGATCTTAGCAAGCACACAAACATAATACACAATAATGTCAAATAATAAGGCCAAGGGATGCATTAAAGGGACGTTCAAATGTTGCATAAGTAAAGATTACACACATTAGGGCAAGGGCCACAAGTAATGATATGTTAAAATATCACATATACTAAGTAATTATATCATTAATATAGTCAATAAATTTGATTAAAATTTTCAAATACCACACACAATAAATAAGTAATGTTAAGCATATCATGCAAGAAAAAAAATAAAAATTAAATAGCATAAAACAAGTGAAAACTAGTATATTATATCCACATGTGGAAATGATATATCATAAAGAAGTAACATTTTATTTTATAAAAATATAAAATATGAGTGATTTATAAATAAACTTATAAGATATGTATCTCAATATTATATTTTAGGTCATAGATAGATATCACCTATTATAATGTAACATGTAGAACTAGATTCCTCTAGCATAAACATGGCCATTGGGTAGAAGGGAGTCCAACATCTAAGAATACGTGTGTAATGTATGTCCTACATCATAGTCAGTACCTTATGAAACACATGTACATAGTAAATTATATGCTATCCACTAAAATATATGATAAATAACATATGAAAATCAGTAAACTAGCATCTCATATCATGCTTAGGTCCCCATTATTAATTTTTTGAAATTTTTTTGAATGATTTTGTATTCTTTTGCAATATTTGGATTTTTTGGATTATATATATATATATATATATATATATATATATATATATATATATATATATATAATTAAATTATTTGATGATCCCATAAATTTTAGGACGAAACAACCCTATTTTTTCCCTTAAAATCGAGAACATATATGCATTCAAGGCACCTTTACTAAATTAACAACACAAGTTAGTGTCATATTAAAATGTGTACTAGCATGATTATAAATATAAACCATATTAGGTTAATTTATAATACTTATCCAAGGTTAAAACTCCCTTAAGGAATACTAAAAGGAAGAGTGTTACCTTTTAGAGTTATACAATTTATGTTACATCCTGATTCCTCACCAAACAAACTTGCTAGATTGTCTATGGATATCTGTAGTTAACAAATTTAGAATTGGTTATAATTATGATTAAGATTGATATTTATGCTATTTTAAGATAATAGAATGTTGCTTATTAAGATGATAATACATGATTTCTTATTATGAACTAGTTTATGTATGCATTTATATTTTAAGAATATTAATGTATTGATTCAGTTATATACTATTGCTTTATGATTATCATGTGATATAATCTAATTACCTACATGTTATGAGATGGATACAGGGGAATTCATCCCTTGATTTTACCATAGGGAGAGCATCATCAGAGAGGATGATATAGATGGAGACATCGTAGGTCGACAGAGAGTTAGCAAAATCTTACACACATCACAATAATTAGTCAAGGTAAAAAATACATTTAAAAATGATTGCTTTTGGTATTTTTTTTAAATTATTATTTTTTGTGATTCTTTGAGTAGGTAAAATTATAGAAATAAATTCCCTTGTGTGTGCTTAGCATGATTTGTTGTTAATACATAGAGGCAATTTTTTAAAAAAAAAGTAAAATTAAATATGCGTTATTATTTATGATTTTATCATTAAATTGCTAAAGTGTAATTAAATGTTAAATTAGTTGAATATGAAGTTAGAATTTCATATTAAAATATAAAAAAGGGAATTATTTTATTAAAAAACATTGAAAGTAGAAAAGAGAAATAAAATAAAAATCTATAAAAAATAAAAAAAAGAACTAGATGTCTTAAAATTAGTAAAAAAACCAAAAAGATAAAAAAAATTAAAAAATAAAAATCTCAGAAAAAAGAAATTAGCATCTATTTTCTATTTAATAGAAAGAATGAAAGAGAATTTGCATAGTTTTTTACAATGGAGAAGAAGGAGAAGAGAAGAAACATGGAAAAGAAAATAAGGGAGACATAGAACTACCAAGTAGGTGATTCCCTATAAATTTGTATGTAATATTGAGTTTAGCTATGTGATATTATGGACTTGAGCAAGCAATTTATTTATAAACTTATATGAAAATATAAAAATTTATATTATGAATAGTAGAATATACATAGTGAATTATTAGTAAATATAAAATGATATTTGAATATAAAATAAATTATCATAATTGAATTCAAATGTCCTCTAAAATGAGTAAGTCTCTTAATACAGTGATTAAGAATAATGTATGCAAAGTTGGGTATTGTGTAGGGAGAAATGATATGTACTATTTAAAGTAATTGAATATGTTATACAATAATAATATATGTATAAGCATAGATTAGTATATATAGGGTTGTATAAAAAAAATAGAATTTTATTAATCAAACCTAGCTGAAATGAGCATTGACCAGCTAAATGACATTTGTATATTTTTAAACTTGAATCAATAGTTAGGTTTAAGCACTATATAATCAGTTTTAAACCATAAATAGTGTATATTATATAATACATGGTCTAAATAAATATTAGAAAATCTAATTTAAATGTTACTTTATTAGCCACAATGATTCTGAAGTATAATCAATAATTCACAACCATATATGATAAGGAATCGATACATATACAATACAATATTTTATTTAGCCAAGTTATTTACAGTCAATAAGACATTGATATAATATAATCAGAGAACCAACTATTTCTTTTCCAAATTTGATCCAGTAAAAGGTTAACATGCCATATGATAGATGGATGTATAATATATTCTCTAAGTATTAGAATTTGGTTGTTATAAAAAATAATTAAAAATGGTGACTTAGATTATCTTATAGAATATATCCTCTAGCATCAAATTTTACATGCTCTAGTCTAGATTTATAAAACAAAATTTATTTTAGGTGGCATCGACCATATAAACTTCTAAATGTTTGTTTAATTTTCAAAAAAAAAATCATCAAACTATTAAAGCATCATACAACCTATGGAATCCATAAATAATAAATACAAATTACAAGGAAACATAGTCTTTATTTGTTAACTTATCCATCAAAACATCTTGGAATCATAATCTGACATGGCTTTTGCATAGGCATCGAATTACACATTTTTAGAATTAGATTTTGCAAATAATTTGCATTTTAATCCTAAGGCAACACCATAATAAGGATTTGACTATTGTTTAGAACATAATTTAGTATGTTTGGTGTCGACTCTCTTGAATGTTCAAATACTATTTTATAAACTAGTTTTTCTCTAAAAGAGGCAATATATAATGTTTTGTAAAAAGAATAAAATAATTTGATAATATAAATGATGAATATATAAATAGTTTTATGTAATCAACAATATAAAAAAATGGTAGGCTGATTTAGAGATCGCCCTATTTCTTCCCGACTGGTTAAGACTTATGAAATCCTTATATATACATGTATTTATTGTGTATCATGAGTGATAGAAAATTATAAAATCTTTTTATATTGCTTTAAGAAATTATGGAAATGTTGGGTGCATGCATATGAGAAGTAAATAACAAAATTGAATTTCTAAAAATTAGTAAGTGAATTTTTTTTGACAAACTACAGTTGAAGTTGAAAATAGAATATTATTCTATGAACCAAAACCATTAGCTAAAATCTATAAAACATAAGCTAAAGTATTAGCCAAATATAATTAGTTTTCAGAGTTGTATTTTTCTATAGTGAGATATTTCTATTTAAATCTAGTGGTAAAAATCTAGAACATAGGTAAACATACCTCCTATATAGGCATCGGTCAATGCCAATATAAATGTTATAAGAAGAAAATTTATAATTAACTATTTTTTTAAGTGGGACTTAGATACAATTCATAATCTTGATTTATATAAGGAATTAAATTTGGTTTTTATTATAAATCTTTCAAGTCTTATGATATATTTCTCCTAAAATTATAGTGACATTAGTTTTATAATTGTTCTATGGGCATGAACCTTGAATTAGTAATTATGGTGTGAGAGTAGTGATATAAAACTACTTTCTTCATCATTATTGTATAGATAACCATAAGAATATGTGAATGGAGTTAAACAAGTAAAATATAACTACCTCTTTTTATGAGTTTAAACTAATAGAACTTGTAGATTTCTTGATGTATTAAAAGCATCACACAGAATGTGACATTTTATTAAGTCATGAATATTTACATAAGTAGAACGATGGAGGTAGATTTCTTTAGTTAATATTATCGATATAAATATTAACAAAAAATTAAAAGGATTGATTAAATATAGTACCTCCCACTTATATCCTAAAATAAAGCCTATCATCCTACCTCAAAAAGAGGATTGGGGTTAATAAGAGATAAAATCATGAATTAATAGCTAACAAACAAAAAGAGAGAAAAGGTCCACAAAATGTACTAGGTCAACTAGGTTGACCTAGTATGTTGAATAAGTCAAAAGGGTGACATGAAAGGAAATAAAGGATGAAAAGAGGAAAAATATTATAATACTATGCAAAGGAAGAGAAATAGCTTAGGGAAATGTTTTAGAAACTAGTTAGATTGGTAATAATGAGGCAAAAAGGGACAACAATCTTGTGAAGCACCAAAGGTCTACCCACCCCTTTCCCAATGCAGCTCTTAAGGCATGTACTTAGAGAGATTGAGTCTCGATAGGTTATTATAAGATGTAAAGCATCAATAATCAATAAAAAGTGTGAGAATATTATGTGTATATAGAGCCCTCCTTAGGACATTAGTGCCATGTGGTGCTACTGTCTAAACTTGGTGATAGTGTGCTTCATGTAGTAACTAGTTGTAACTTTTAAGGAAGCTACAAGTATTACTGGGGGTCCTATGGGTGATTTCCTATCATGTAGGGGCTCATCTATGTCACTATTTTGGTTGATTTTTCTACAAAACCCTAATGAATACTTGTACACATGAAATAATAAACTAATCAAATGCAAAAATAAAGGACAAATGGGTTGTGATATGTTAAAATCATATGAATTAAAACCCCTATAGTCCTAATCATTTCCTAGATTAACCCCAATGTTAGGGGTATTAGATCACATACAGTTCTCCCTTAGGGAATGTGCACCATCATCTTGCATGATATGCTAGGATGAATTTTTCCTAAGCCCTTCTCTGATCAAGCATGTAAATGTTTAGGTGTGAATACTGAGTAGTATATAGAGTATTTGAGTTATAATATTGGTTAATTTTATGTAAATAAATGACAAAATAGTAAGTGTTAGATGTAAAATGCCTTGTGAGGCTCTTTATATAGGATGATATTTTTAAAAAATATAATACCTTGTTCATTGACTGACAAGTCATGAAAAAGATATAAAAAACATAAAAGAAGGGTCATAGAGGGGTCAAGACTCAATCTTGGGTGAAAGGGCCCGTTAGAAACTAAAGTTAAAAATGGATAGTAGTGACATGTTGTGATATTGTCTTTAAAATGATGCTAATGTCTTGAGGCTCAGAATAGGGAAAAAATCAAGGATGATAGGCTGGGGACCTTGGGAATGGATATAAGTGACTAGTGACTATTAGGGGCATTGAAAATAGGGAAAAAAAGGCATAAGAAATATCAAAAGACTCAATATGACCATGTGAATAAGGAATATAACCATAATTAATACCCTTATGTGAAAGAGCAACAAAAGACATAGTACTTGTGGTTGCTTGACCAATAAGATAGAAAAAATTCTTGTAAAAGAAAAAGAAATCCATGAATTAAGGGAACTCATAGAAATAAGTGTACAATAATGGAAATAATGGAAAAGAATCCATAAAAAAAAGTGAAAATGAAACCATATACAATACATGAAGCATGAAATAAAATTTCATGTGAAATAGACACTAGAGACCAAATTTAACACATAGTCAAATGATATAATATATATAAAAGTGGATCATAAGTCCAATCTAAAATCAAAATGAAGAACAAAGTGAAGGAAAACCATACGGTGTTAACAAATATTGATAAATTTGTCCACAAATATTATCCATGACATATAAAACATCTCGATAAAGCTGGATCCTAATGTCAGCTAGAGTCTCAACAACCCACATGGAAAATTATGTGTAGAAAATATAGGTGTAACTGAAGGATAATACTCATGAGGGCTCTCATGCATAAAATAATTAAGGAGAGTAATAGGTTTTTGAGTAGGAATGGTATGTAAGGGATAAGAGGGATGCAAAACTAGTGGAGAAGGATCCACAAGTGGGGAAGAAACCATGGGTGGGGAGGGAGGTTCCACAGGAGAAGAAGGAAGATCCTTCTTGCATGGGCATCTTGTGGAAGGAGGAATAATAGGTGAAAGAATTTTTAGAAGGTGATCATGAAGTTGATGCTATAGAATAAGATAATAATTAGTATGAATTTTATGCAAAAAATAATATACCTCCCCATATTTAGGAATATACTCAGGTAACAACTTGGGAGGAGGTGCTTGGGAGGAGGTATAACTTTATCTATGCATTGAGTAAGGGTAGGATGTAATGTGTAAATATATTGCTGAATATTTGTACAATGGGTGGAAGAATGATTATCCATTCCATGAAAGATATAAATATAGTTATTATTAGAATTTGGGGGTTTACTAATGGAAGAGGTAGAAGGAGAAGTTGGGAAAGCTGATGTAACTAGTAGTCTTTGGTCAAATGACTGATAACTTCATAGATTTTGTAATAAGGTTGATCATCCCAGTGGTAAGGCATGGAATAAAGTTACATAAAAGGAAGATGTCCATCACTAAGGGAAGGTGGGGAGGAAATAAAAAATGGAGCAGGGTCATCTAAAGGTAAATTAGGACCAGGAACAAGGTGAGTCTCAGTGGAAGATAGAGTGGGTGTAGGGATTGGGCTAGGTTCAACTGAATGTTAAGTAGGATGCATAGAAGGATTAAGAGTAGTAACTAACATATCTAAGGAAACTAAACTACAAGGATTTTTGTATGGATAAAAATGGTAGGGACTAGTCATGGATTGATCCATGATCATGCTTCTAAGAAGATCTGATGAAACTGGAGGTGTATCATATGATCACTCCATCTCTACCTTGAGAAAAATATAAAGAATACTAGAATTAATCACTATGAGGGAAGGAATATGATAAGATGAATGAAAAGACTAAAATAAAGTAGTATGATATCAAATAATCTTAACATTTCTATCCAAGACAATTCCTCCTAGAAATGGATTGTCTAAAGCATAAATGTCATCATAATCAGGTGTATATAGATCGATGGTACAAGTAGGTATGATCTTATCATCATAAGTCACATGATGAATAAAATGTCTAGTCTTAGTTAAGAACATAGGTATATCATTGATAGGAGGTTGATAGGAGTTAGGCTATAAGGATGGTGGATGTTGGGCATTGATATGAGGGGATAGATTAGAAGTATTGATTTTGAGGCTTATCACAAGTAACTCATCATCATCAAAATCAAGGAGGTTAAGTGGTATGTCCCCAACGAGCTTAGGGTAACCATTATAACCTCAAGAAAAATTGATAGGATAATTTAAATATTAAGATTCCCTAAATGGGATACTAGGCAAAGGTTCAGGGGCATGGATTTTAAAGACACCATATTCTTAGAATTATTCAAAATTACAAGGGCATGTGTCTCCTTGAATCTAATAAATAACATCATTATGGGGAAATTTGATGCATTGGCATGCAGATGAGGTGAAAACCCTCTTGAAATGAGTCCAAGGTCTACCAAGCAAGATATTATAAGAGAGGGGAAAGTTAAAAATCATAAATATCATGAAAATGATGACAAGAATAATGGTAATAGGAAGCCACATAGAACCTAAAGGAGGAATTTACTTTCTATCTTAGCCTTGAGATGTGTTATGTGTGGATTTAAGATTGAATTTTGAATATCCAAGAGTTTTAATGAAATCAAAGGAAGTAAAACAAGTAACCTAACCCTCATCAATCAAAGTAGGCTTGACTTGGATATCACTGATTTAGATGCTAGTGAATAGGGGAGGATCATTCACATGAAGCATAATCTCATATGGAATCATGGAAGTGATATAAAACTTAAAGAAAAGAGAAATGCCCATTGTTTCATCAAAATGTATGGATGTCTCTTCATATTATTGAAGGATACTATATTTAGACCTAGATAAAGTAGTTTTACATCTTAATAAATGAGGATGAGGGATGTTCATTTCAAACATCAATTACATTAGATGGTTTAAATGATGGGGGGAAGTTATCATCAATTATAGGAAAGGTATTTCAGATGGGAGATGTTTAAAGTTCTGTAATGGGGTCCTATCCATCATAAACCATGGGGGGATTGCTAGATAGAGGTGCATAATTTTTCAAGAGTTCCTATGAAGGAGGGTTGGAAGTGAAATAAAAATTGTGTTGGTAAGATGGACTTAGTTTAGTTTAAGGATAAACAGGTTGATTGAGGTATTTTTGTGATTGGGTCAAATAAATATTGTTGGAATGGTGGGGAATGTTATCTATATGTGTAGATGTTAGGGGAAGAGTAGAGATAGTGTGGGATGTATTATCTAATTGAGATGTTTAAGGTGGTTCTTGGAAGGTTATAATGTCCTCTTTATCCAACTCTATGAGATGAGATGGACAAAAGTCTTGAATGACGTAGAATGTTTGAGAGGTTTGGTGTGTGTGTGTGTGTGTTAGAATAGAGTCAATAAAATTAACTACCCTTCACATGTTAGGAATATTTAACACATTTTATTTATCATTTATGAGGTATATAATAATTTCAAAATTATTTATGTAAGGAGTAGGCTTTTCATTGATATATTAATGATTGGGAAGAAGATATTTGTACATAGTGAGATGAGCATTAGCTTGGTTTAAATTTTGATTTTTGTTTTATATTTAATGAGATTTAAAAGTTATGTCATATGATTTTTGGAGATTGTGAATGAGCGATTCATGATCAAATTTTGGACCAAGAATTAAATCTATAGCTAGATTATATAGTTGACTACAAGTCTCGTGAGGGTAGCCCCAACTTGCAAGAAACCAACAAAATTTGTTCATATCATATCATGTTTTCATTGGCAATTGGGGTCAAGATATCATGGTAAAAGACTTGGAAGATGATTTTGAATCTCAGATAAGGATAATGGTTTGTGTATTTAATGTTTCTTGTTTGAGAATATGTAGGATTAGGGGTGTTGTTTGGAGGGGAAGCATTCTCCAGAATGTTATTTGGAGTGATGGCTTAAATATTTTGAATAGTGTCATAAGTATTAGTGACACAATTATTGATATCATGATGGTTTTTTTTTTAATCAGTATGTGTGTGCCCAAAGGAGGTTAAGATGGTTCAAATTAATGCATGATAAAATCTTGTCACTTAGCTTGGTCGAAGGCTTCTTCCAAAGTTCTTGGGGAGAGAGTCCTAACTCAATATTACAACTTGAGGTAGAAAGCATTAGTGAATATATGAAAAAGGTTATCATATTACATATTATAATCACATTTATTATATAAGTTCTTCCAATGTTTGATGAAATATTATGCCATTTTAGACTCAATTTGTTTAAAATTTATGAAGTGAGCTAAGTTATTCTCAGGGAGATCACTAGTTTGAAACTCTTATAATAGGGAGTTAACCAAATATTCCAAGCTAGTGATAGAATGGTATTTAATTTCATTATACCAATTTAAAAATCTTATGATAGTGGTTTATCTAATAGCTTAGTAGTAGAAAAAGTATTAAGTTTGACCCAATCTTTATAGATGTTACCAAATGTTTTTAAATATAATGTGGGATCAGTAGACTTGTTATAACTAAAGGTAGATGTGATACCTCCTATGTTGATATTGGTAATTTGAGATACAAAAGGTTCATTTTTGATATGTTTGATCATTTTATTAATGAGGTGTGGTTTAAGAATAAGGTTACCATGGGAATACCTAAGGTGGGGTTGGGGCATTCAGATTTTGTGCTTTCTATGAAACTTATTGGGGATGGTTTTGAAGGTTAATGAGATGGATTTGCATCTGAATCATTTCAATAACATTATTTCTTTGAAAATTATTCATTTCATGAGTTTGGGTAGTATTTTGACAATTTTTCACAACATGTGAAGAATTGGTATTGGTATTAGTGCCTTGGATTGCACTATAAGTAATAACATGCACCACACTAGTGGCATGAGAAACATTGGAAAAAAAGGAAACATTAGTAGCATGATTATAAATTATAGTGAAAGATGCACTATTAGAATGATTAATATTAGAAGAAAAAGAATCACTAGTAGCATGATTAGGATTGATATCAAAGGATGCACTAGTGGCATTATTAAGGAAGAGGGTCTTTGGAAATGGCCCACTAGGGGTTGAACCTACCATGCTAGTGGAGATACCTGGCATGGAGGTTGAACATGTCATATAATAAGAAGTCATGGTGTCTGAAGGAGATAAAATAGAAGGAAAAGGGTTAGAATCAAAGAAAGTGTCTCCCCCAAATCCATGAGATAAGGTAGGGGAAGGTGAAAGAGGTTATTGTACTTGATAATCTATCATAATATTATAAATGGTTGAAGGGTCTTTTCCTCTATGTTTAGAAAATTAGTTAATGAAGAAGAACATTTAAATTTTGTAATCTAATTCATGCTCATCTTTTGAGGAGAATAAAGGATTAAGAACTGAGGATGAATGAGGAGTCCTATAATTGGTGGTGTAAGTGGCAATGTTAACATTATTTCATCTAAAATGGAAGACACAAGTTATTTCTTGGGAAACCTATTATGATAGGTAAAAATCATCATGTTTTTTGGATATAGCTCTATATTATTCTAAAATAAAAAATTCATGATGAAAAAGTGAGGCTAAATATTTTATGGAAAGAAAAATTAGGAAATAGGATACAAAATCAAATAGGTTGACTATGTTCTATAAAATAGGGAATAAAAAATAGAGCACAATCATGCAGTTTGACTATGTAATGCTCATGATAAGAAAAAATAAGACAACTAGATACGTCAACTCCATACTACTTGTACAAGGGACTAAAAATGAAGATAAAGAGACATAATCGAATAGGTCAATTGTGTACTACAAGTAGATATTCTAAATAGTCTATAAGAGACTACAGAGATATTCTAAATAGCTAACAAACAAAAAGAGATATAGCCTTTAGCCTTGAAGCCAAATAGCCTTAGTAGCTGCATTAATAACTCCCCTATACTCTGCCTTTGTAGATGATATAGCAATAGCATTCTACTTCTTGCTAGACCAATTGATAGGACCAGAACCTAGAGAGAAAATATAACCAGAAGTGGACTTGTGAGTCTGTGAATTGCCAGCCCAGTCTGAATCTGTATATCTAACCAAGTCAACCTCTATGCCAAATCTGTAATGAATCCCGTATCTATGTGAACCTTGTATGTAATGCAAGATCCTCTTAGCTACTTTCCAATGCAGCTCATGAGGTTCTTGCATGAATCTGGAAACAAGTCCCACTGTATATGATATGTCGAGCCTGGTGTGAGTCAAGTAGATGAGACTACCAAAAAGTTGTCGATACCTAGTGGCATCAACCAATGGTGAAGAACAATTAGCCTCAAGCTTGACTCTTGATAGAAAGGGAGTCAGAGATGGCTTGCAATTAGCCATGTGAAACTGAGCCAATAAGTCGAGAGCATACTTAGGCTGTGCAAGAGAAATCCCTGAATCTGACTGTGAGATCTTGATACCAAGGAAGTAGTGTAATAAACCCAAGTCTATCATGTCAAGTCTATCCTGAAGAGATGCTTTCACCACTACAATAGCTAATGAAGAACTCCTAGTGATCAAAAGGTCATCAACATATAGAACCAAAATCAAGAGCGAATCATCATGCCATAAGAAGTAGACATTGGGATCAGAATGGCATAGTGAAACCTATTGTGAGAAGGAAGGAATCCATCTTGGCATACCAAGCCTGAGGGGCCTGTTTGAGGCCATAAATAGATTTCCTAAGTCTACATACTAAGGAAGAATCCTAAACAAATCTTGGTGGCTACTCCATGTAGATCTCCTCCTCTAGGTCTTTATGAAGAAAGGTACTCTTCACATCCATTTGATGCACATCCCAACCATGTGCTGTGGCAATAGCCAAGGTGAGTCAGATGTAAGTCATCTTTGCAATGGGTGAAAAGGTCTTTGAGTATTTAATGCCTTCCACCTGTGAGAAACCCTTGCCAACCAATCGTGCCTTATACTTATCAACTGACCCATCTGTTGCAGACTTGGTCTAATATATCCACCTACATCAAACCATCTTTCTTCCCTTAGGAAGTGAAGTCAAGTTCTAAGTGTGCTTTTTGATTAAGGAAGAATATTCTTCCTCCATAGAATTATCCCACTCAGGTACCCTCAATGCCTCTCAAAAATTCTATGGATCCAAAATTGAAGCAAAGAAGGCATGTGGATCTCTCTGAAAATCCCCCTAGTATGTCTGTCATTTGTGGGATCTCCTACCCAAGTGCCAGCACTCTCAAGTATCTGTCTGGCCCAAAGTGGCTTAGAAGTGGGTGAGTCAGGTGATAACTCCTCATCCTCTAATTGACTAGAGGTGGATGACTCTACATCACTATCCTCACTGTCTGAACTCGAAGAAGAAGATGTATCTGGCTCAAGAACCTGCTGTGGCTGATCAGAATCTGATGAGGAATCATCATGAAGAAGTATATCTGATGAGGAAGAAGAAGTGTCAAGTGTTGAGTCTCTAGGACTCTCCTTAAAATGGACACTTCTCTCGATGAACAACTCATGAGTGACTAAATCTAGAAGGAGATACCCCTTAATACCATCTGGATATCCTATAAAGATGCAAGGCTTGGACTGACGTTCCATAGCTTTGCATTTCTTCTTCAAAATGCGGGCCATGGCTGGGGATCCAAAAACTCTAGGGTTCTCAACATTAGGTTTCCTTTTATGCCAAGCTTCAAAGAGTGTTATCCCTTTCAAAGCTTTGTGAGGAACCTTATTTTGAATGTAGCAAGCACAATTGATGGCTTTAGCCCAGTATTGTGGTGTTAAGGATTTGGAGTGAATCATATAGCTACCCATCTCTTTCAAGAACCTATTTTGCATTTTGTAACCCCATTCTGTGAAGGACTATAAGTGACTATGTGTTGCAAATCAATCCCCTCTATGGTGCAAAATTGCTCAAACCTGATGCTGACATACTCCCCTCCATTATCAGTTCGAAGAACCTTGATGGATTTCTCACTCTATTTCTCAATAAGAGCCTTGAAGTCTAGAAAATTTTCAAACACTTCAGACTTTTGTTTGCGAAATTATATCTAAGTGTACCTAGAGAAATCATCAATGAAAGTGAGGATGTACTTGGCCCTTGTGAAAGATGGTTTGGGAAAGGGTCCCCCAATACATCATTGTGGACTAAATCCAAAGATTGTGAATCCCTCCAAGCTTTGCCTTTATCAAATTTTTCTTTAGGATTCTTCCCAAGGGAACACCCTTCACAAAGTCCTTTTGAGAATTGGACACAAGGCAAGCCAATGACCATGTCATTTTTGCAAAGTTGCTCAAGGTGGCGGTAGTTAAGGTGGCCAAACCGCTCATGCCACAATTTTATAACTCCATCTAAATGAGTCAACAATGCTATTGGAGAAGAATTTGATGCAAAATGTGAGAAGGTATATAACCTTACTTGGTGATCTACCCTACCTACTGCCATTGTAGTATCACTATGCAACTCCTTAATAGCCACTGATTCTGGTGAAAACTCAACTCTCATGCCCTGACCAATGTGAGTGATTTGGTACACTGATAGGAGATTGGTTGAAAGAGAAGGAACACTTAGAACATTATTGAATGTTACTCTTTCCATTTCAACTGACCCTCTCCCTGCAACAAAAATTGTTGTGTCATCACCCAAACTAATTGAAGTCATGTTACAAGGCTCTAAAGATGAAAACTCAACTAGTGAAGAGCCCATGTAGTGAGCAACACCTGAATCAATGAACCATGATGATGTAGAAGCTACTATAGCTATAAGGGCCTTGCCCTTTTCTTTCTCCTTACCCTTGCCTTTTGCCTTGGTAGAATCTTGGGTAGATGAATTTTGCTTGATAGACTCAGGAACACCTATGTTGTTCTTCTCTAGAAGATGAGTTAGGTGATCTATTTGTTTCTTCATGCATTTGTGTTCATCATGCCCTGTCTTTTTATAATAGGCACACTTAACCTTCTCCTTCTTAGGTTTAGCATTGGAGGATGAAGACTCGGTGTTGTTTTTGGCAGGATTGGTGTTTTCTTTCTTCTTCTCCTGGTCCTTGTTCTTTTTCTTCTTCTCCTTTGTTGAAGTCTTGTCCTTACCATTTCTAACTATCAAAGCTTAGGGTTGATTAGACTTCATTTTGCCCATTTGAATTAGCTTATCTTGCTCCCTAGTCAAGTCGGCAATGAATGAATCCAAAGAAGGCATTTTCCATGTAGTGCCAAGAGTACGGCATGGATAGTGGAGACAAAGACTGAATATAAGTGATAAAATCTATTCTAATGACATATAATGTTATGCATCTATATACTTTATTGAAAATGTATTTTCAACTTGTAACTTTGTTCTTGTAATTATTTTTCACATGCCCTTGAATATTCATTAAAATGTGAATGATTATTTACCTTGATTATTTTAAAAGTGAGTGATATGCATGCCATATGCGCCAAAAATATATATTTATGTCATAATATCTATCATAAATTTGATTTTTTAGTCAATCGGCATATTTTAAAACTTGTATTATGTTATAAAATCTGATTTTATATTAATTTGAATATTTTAAAACCTCTACTATATATTATTGAAACCTATGTTTTGTATATTTAAACCTATCTCCTCTCCCAAATATATTCATGAAGGTTTAGATCGGTGATACACGACCATTGTGATGCTCCCTTTTGAGATGAGGGATGTATCTTGCAAGTCACTCATCTCAAAATAAGATTCAATTGTATCTTGATAAATATATGATAGTTTATTATTATGTCATCATGATGGAGAATATTATGTCATATAAAATTTAATTTTCATTGAATCATATAACATATTAAATGAAACGTGATATAAAGGGTTATGTATATAGAAATATAGCAATGAAGTGTGTAGTAAAGTAAGAATATTTGAATTAGATTATACCTTATAAGTTCATGATAGATATCATGGCATCACTAATCGATCTTAGCAAGCACACAAGCATAATACACAATAATGTCAAATAATAAGGCCAAGGGATGCATTAAAGGGACGTTCAAATGTTGCATAAGTAAAGATTACACACATTAGGGCAAGGGCCACAAGTAATGATATGTTAAAATATCACATATACTAAGTAATTATATCATTAATATAGTCAATAAATTTGATTAAAAGTTTCAAATACCACACACAATAAATAAGTAATGTTAAGCATATCATGCAAGAAAAAAAATAAAAATTAAATAGCATAAAACAAGTGAAAACTAGTATATTATATCCACATGTGGAAATGATATATCATAAAGAAGTAACATTTTCTTTTATAAAAATATAAAATATGAGTGATTTATAAATAAACTTATAAGATATGTATCTCAATATTATATTTTAGGTCATAGATAGATATCACCTATTATAATGTAACATGTAGAACTAGATTCCTCTAGCATAAACATGGAAATTGGGTAGAAGGGAGTCCAACATCTAAGAATACGTGTGTAATGTATGTCCTACATCATAGTCAGTACCTCATGAAACACATGTACATAGTAAATTATATGCTATCCACTAAAATATATGATAAATAACATATGAAAATCAGTAAACTAGCATCTCATATCATGCTTAGGTCCCCATTATTAATTTTTTGAAATTTTTTTGAATGCTTTTGTATTCTTTTGCAATATTTGGATTTTTTGGATTATATATATATATATATATATATATATATATATATTTGATGATCCCATAAATTCTAGGATGAAACAACCCTATTTTTTCCCTTAATATTGAGAACATATATGCATTCAAGGCACCTTTCCTAAATTAACAACACAAGTTAGTGTCATATTAAAATGTGTACAAGCATGATTATAAATATAAACCATATTAGGTTAATTTATAATACTTATCCAAGGTTAAAACTCCCATAGGGAATACTAAAAGGAAGAGTATTACCTTTTAGAGTTATACACTTTATGTTTTAGATTAAGGTAAAAGCGGGTTTTGAAGGGGCCCCAAAACCCTTTACATCAAAAGAGAGATAAACCTTTAAGCACAACCGGGTTTCTAAAAAGAAACCCAAAACCAGTAAAAGCAAAACCAGGTTAAACAAGAACCTGAAAACAACAAAAAAGACTAGATGTAATAGCTGACAAAACACGGAACGAACCGTCAACTGACAGGATCAGCACCCTACAAAACCTCCCATACAAATGAGGTTTTTATTATTTTTTCTTACACGATCGAAGATTCTTATCTAGAGGGGGGACCAAAGGCTTAGACTTCTTCCTCTTAACTGTTGTCCATCCATCCTCTACCTTAGCTACCTCAGCAATCCATGCCTCAGAAGACAGTGATCCATGAAGTCTTGGGGACACAGATGCCTCAACAAAATCCTTATGAAAACCAGCCAAAGTTTGGCTCATAGGAAGTTCCTCCAAAATAGGGGGAGAGACCAAAGCCTCCTCAACAACTGGCTCAGAAAGATCACTAATCCCAGTCTCCACAGGACCTTCAATAGAATCTTTCACCAGTGAATCCTCCTCAACCACCAGCTTGAAATGGATACTATCTTCATTCTCAGAGTCAGCCGGAGCTTCCATAGGTTGTTTAGCCATGTAATGTTCGGAGGAAACCTCAGACCACCAAGAAGGTGGTCATCTGGTTTTGATTTCCTAGCCGTATAATGAGCAACAATATGACCCGTTAGGTGTCAATTTCTGCACTGAAAAGGTAAACCCTCATAATCCAACATTTGTGTCCAAGTACCCCTTGGGGAATCTAGATAGATCACCTCAGGAAGGCTCTTAGAAACATCCACCTCAACCATTAAGCGTGCGCAGGTCGAATGGTAACAATCTGAAGTATTTTCATCCACAAATAAAAAATCTCTTATAGCATTTCTGATGGTTTTAAAAACCAATTCATGCCAAATATGTATTGGTAGATTAGGGAGCTGAACCTAGATAGGGAACTTGTTAAAGGTTTTCGTAAGAGGATTAAAATCCATATGCCACTGTTTGGCCATGAGAGGATATTTGCCCTACCATAAAAAGTTACTGTTACACAAGATTATCATCCTATCCTCGAATCTTTGGAAGAAAGCTATAAAGAAACCTTTAATGCATGGGAAGATTTCAACATTGTCTTCAATAAGTGGCAACCAGGTCTTGGAGATCTAGCCATGTAGATCTACGAGAGAGGGCCAAAAGCCACATAAATGAAAGATAGCAACATGAGAGGAAAAATCTTGTACCCATTCGAAGATTTCGTCAACTATTTCAAGATCTAGAGTTACCCTAGTGGGTTTTAAAGCACTTACTGGCAATACACGGGTTGGCCTAAATGATGCATGAGGCAAAGCATCATGTAGATCCGCTTTGAAGGCTGCCACATCTGTAAAAGTTCTTCCCCCAAGTTCATACCCTGAACCAGGAGCATAGGCAGAATGCAAGGCCATAATATTTCCTCCCCCCATAGAATAAATTGCTTTAGGGGCATTCAGATCCCTCCCCTCACAAGCAAAAAAATCCCCACCCATTACGGTAGCCACAACCGCACCGGCCGCCAGAATCTCGACAGTCGATTTCAAATATTGAGGAAGTGCGCGCATAGGAGGCATCACGAGAGATTTTCTCTTTGGATGTTGTTTTATTATTATACACTTTATGTTACATCCTGATTCCTCACCAAAAAAACTTGCTAGATTGTCTATGGATATTTGTAGTTAATAAATTTATAATTGGTTATATTTATGATTAAGATTGATATTTATGCTATTTTAAGATAATATAATGTTGCTTATTTAGATGATAATACATGATTGCTTATTATGAACTAGTTTATGTATGGATTTATATTTTAAGAATATTAATGTATTGATTCAATTATTTATTGTTGCTTTATGATTATCATGTGATATAGTATAATTAACTACATGATATGAGATGGATACAGGGGAATTCTTCCCTTGATTTTACCATAGGGATATTACCATCAGAGAGGATGATGCAGATGGAGACATCATAGGTCGACAAAGAATTAGCAAAATCTTACACAAATCACAATAATTAGTCAAGGTAAAAAATACATTTAAAAATGATTGATTTTGGTATTTTTTTAAATTATTATTTTTTGTGATTATTTGAGTAGTTAAAATTATAGAAATAAATTCCCTTGTGTGTGCTTAGCATAATTTGTTGTTAATACATAGAGGCATTTTTTTAAAAAAAAATAAAATTAAATATGGGTTATTATTTATGATTTTATCATTAAATTGCTAAAGTGTAATTAAATGTTAAATTAGTTTAATATGAAGTTAGAATTTCATATTAAAATATAAAAAAGGGAATTATTTTATAAAAAAAACATTGAAATTAGAAAAGAGAAATAAAATAAAAATCTATAAAAATAAAAAAAGAACTAGATGTCTTAAAATTAGTAAAAAACAAAAAGATAAAATTAAAAAAAAAAAAATCTCAGAAAAAAGAAATTAGCATCTATTATCTATTTAATAGAAATAATGAAAGAGAATTTGCATAGTTTTTTACATTGGAGAAGAACGAGAAGAGAAGAAACATGGCAAAGAAAATAAGGGAGACATAGAACTACCAAGTAGGTGATTCCCTATAAATTTGTATGTAATATTGAGTTTAGCTATGTGATATTATGGACTTGAGCAAGGAATTTATTTATAAACTTATATGAAAATATAAAAATTTATATTATGAATAGTAGAATATACATAGCGAATTATTAGTAAATATAAAATGATATTTGAATATAAAATAAATTATCATAATTGAATTCAAATGTCCTCTAAAATGAGTAAGTCTCTTAATACAGTGATTAAGAATAATGTATGCAAAGTTGGGTATTGTGTAGGGAGAAATAATATGCACTATTTAAAGTAATTGAATATGTTATACAATAATAATATATGTATAAGCATAAGTTAGTATATATAGGGTTGTATAAAACAAAAATGGATTTTTATTAATCAAACCTAGCTGAAATGAGCATCAACCAGCTAAATGACATTTGTATATTTTTAAACTTGAATCAATAGTTAAGTTTAAGCACTATATAATCAGTTTTAAACCATAAATAGTGTATATTATATAATACATGGTCTAAATAAATATTAGAAAATCTAATTTAAATGTTACTTTATTAGCCACAATGATTCTGAAGTATAATCAATAATTCACAACCATATATGATAAGGCATTGATACATATACAATACAATATTTTATTTAGCTAATTTATTTACAATCAATAGGACATTGATATAATATAATCAGAGAACCAACTATTTATTTTCCAAATTTGATCCAGTAAAAGGTTAACATGCCATATGATAGATGGATGTATAATATATTCTCTAGGTATTAGAAATTTGTTATAAAAAATAATTAAAAAGTGGTGACTTAGATTCTCTTATAGAATATATCCTCTAGCATCAAATTTTACATGCTCTAGTCTAGATTTATAAAACAAAATTTATTTTAGGTGGCGTTGACCATATAAAATTCTAAATGTTTGTTTAATTTTCAACAAAAAAATCATCAAATTATTAAAGCGTCGTACAACCTATGGAATCCATAAATAATAAATACAAATTACAAGGCAAAATAGTCTTTATTTGTTAACTTATCCATCAAAACATCTTAGAATCATAATCTGACATGGCTTTTGCATAGGCATCGATTTACACATTTTTAGAATTGGATTTTGCAAATAGTTTGCATTTTAACCCTAAGGCATCACCATAATAAGTATTTGACTATTGTTTAGAACATAATTTAGTATGTTTGGTGTCGACTCTCTTGAATGTTCAAATACTATTTTATAAACTAGGTTTTCTCTAAAAGAGGCAATATATAATGTTTTGTAAAAAGAATAAAATAATTTGATAATATAACTGATGAATATATAAATATTTTTATGTAATCAACAATATAAAAAAAATGGTAGGCTGATTTAGAGATCGCCCTATTTCTTCCCAACTAGTTAAGACTTATGAAATCATTACATATACATGTATTTATTGTGTATCATGAGTGACAAAAAATTATAAAATCTTTTTATATTGCTTTAAGCAATTATGGAAATGTTGGGTGCATGCATATGAGAAGTAAATAACAAAATTTAATTTCTAAAAATTAGCAAGTGAAATTTCTTTGACAAGCTACAATTGAAGATGAAAATAGAATATTATTCTATGAACCAAAACCATTAGCTAAAATCTATAAAACATAAGCTAAAGTATTAGCCAAATATAATTAGTTTTTAGAGTTGTATTTTTCTAGAGTAAGATATTTCTATTTAAATCTGGTGGTATAAATCTAGAACATAAGTAAACGTACGTCCTATATAGGCATCGGTCAATGCCAATATAAATGTTATAAGAAGAAAATTTATAATTAGCTATTCTTTTAAGTGGGACTTAGATATAATTCATAATCTTGATTTATATAAGGAGTTAAATTTGGTTTTTATTTTACAACTTTCATTTCTTATGATATATTTCTCCTAAAATTACAGTGACATTAGTTTTATAATTGTTCTATGGGCATGAACCTTGAATTGGTAATTATGGTGTGAGAGTAGTGATATGAAACTACTTTATTCATCATTATTGTATAGATAACCATAATAATATTTGAATGGAGTTGAACAAGTAATATATGACTACCTCTTTTTATGAGTTTAAACTAACAGAACTTGTAGATTCCTTGATGTATTAAAACCATCACACAGAATGTGACATGTTATTAAGTTTTGAATATTTACATAATTAGAACCATGGATATAGATTTCTTTAGTTAATATTCTCGATATAAATATTAACAAAAAATAAAAAGGATTAATTAAATATAGTGAATGATTACTTGTAAACCTCCAACTATAAATGGGTTGTGAAACTAGATTCCTAGTGTTTCAAAAAAATGAAGTTTTAGCTTTTCTATCTATTTTATGCAAATTATGTTCCTTATATTTATAACTATTTCATTATTTTATTTTTATGCTTAATAGTTATGACTAAAACACTAAACCATGG
>JARHVA010004735.1:0-12500 GCA_037957365.1 Torreya grandis | reverse complement strand
GATATAATTACCTACATGTTGTGAGATGGATGTAAGAGAATCTATCCCTTGATCATACTAAATGAAGAGCATCATCAGAGAGGATGATGTAAATGGAGACATCACAAGTTGATAGAGAGCTAACGAAATCATACACACTCCAAAATAATTAGTCATGGTAGAAAATACATTTAAAAATGATTATTTTTGTGTTAGTTTAAATTATTATTTTATGTGATTTCCTAAATAGGTAAAATTATAGAAATAATTTCCCTTGTGTGTGCTTAGCATGATGTGTCATTAATACATGTAGAGATAATTTTAAAAAAAAGTAAAATTAAATATGGGTTATTATTTATAATTTTATCATTAAATTTCTAAAGTGTAATTAAATGTTAAATTAGTTTAATATGAAATTAGAATTTCATATTAAAATATTAAAAATAGAATTTAAAAAAAAATTTGAAATTAGAAAATAAAGAGAAAAATTAAAAATCTAGAAAAAAATAAAAAAAGAATTAGATACCTTAAAATTAATTTAACAAAAAAAGATAAAACAAAAATAAAGTCAAAAACCAAAATCTTTGAAAAAATAAATTAGCATCTATTTTCTATGTAAGAGAAAGAATGAAAGAGAATTTGCATAGCTTTTTGCATTGGAAAAGGAGGAGAGAAGAAGAATGGAAAAGAAAATAAGGAATGCACAAAACTACCAAGTGGGTGATTCCCTATATATTTGTATGTAATATTGATTTTGGCTATGTGATATTATGGATTTGAGCAATCTATTTATAGACTTATCTAAAAATATAATAAGTTATATTATGAATATACATAGCGAATTATTAGCAATTATATAACGATATTTAAATATGTAGTAAATTATCATAATTAAATTCAAATATCCCTTGAAAAGAGTAAATACCCTAATACAATGATTAGTAATACTAAATGTAAAGTTGGGTATTTTGTAGATAAAAATGATATGTAATGTCTAAAGTAATTGAATATGATATATAATATTAATATATGTATAAGCATAGATTAGTATATATAGGGTTGTGTAAAACAAAAATGGATTTTTATTAAATGAATCTAATTGAAATGGGTGTCAACCAGTTAAATGGTATTTGTATATTTTTCAATTTCATTCAAAAGTTAAGTTTAAGCACTATACGGTTGGTTTTAAACCATAAATAATGTATATTATATAATACACTATATGAATAAATACTAGAAGTTGGACTTTAAATGTTACTTTATTAGATAAATAACAATTCACAACCATATATGATAAGGAATTGACACAATATATAATATAATATTTTATTAGTCAAGTCATTTATAGTTAGTAAGGCATCGATATAATATAGTCAGAGAACTACTTGTTTATTTCCCAACTTTGAGTTAGTACAAAGTTAACACACCATATGATAGATAGATGTATAATGCTCTGAGTATTAGAATTTGGTAGTTTTATTTTTGAAATGGTGGCTTATTTTATCTTATGGAATATATCCTCTAGCATCAAATTTTACATGCTCTAGTCTAGATTTATAAAATAGAATTTGTTTTAGGTGGCATTAACTAGTTAAACTTCTGAATGTTTATTTAATTTTCAACAAAAAAATCATCAGACTATTAAAGTGTCGTACTACTTGTGGAAGCCATAAACAATAAATACATATTGCAAGGCATCATAGTCTTTATTTGTTAACTTTTATAGTAAAACAACTTGGTGTCATAATCTGACCTAGTTTTTGCATAGGCATCGATTTACACATGTTTAGATTTGAGTTTTGTAAATAGTTTGCATTTTAATCCTAAGGCATTGCCATAATAAGGATTTGAATGTTGTTTAGAATAGAATTTATTCTATTTAGAATTGACTCTCTTGAATGTCCAAATACTATTTTATAAACTAGTTTTTTTTCTAAAAGAGGCAATATATAATGTTTTGTAAAAAGAATAAATTAATCTGATAATATCAATGATGAATATATAAATAGTTTTATATGATCAACAATATAAATAAATGGTAGGTTTATTGAGACATCTCCATATTTATTCTATATGGCTAAGATTTATGAAATCATTATATATACATATATTTATTATGTATCATGAGTAACAAAAAATTATAAAACCATTTTATATTACTTTAAGAAATTACGGCAATACCGGGCACATACATATGATGAGTAAATAAGAAAATTAATTTGCTAGAAATTAGTAAGTGAAATTCCTTTGGTAAGCTACACTTGAAGTTGAAAATAGAATATTATTCTATAAACCCAAAACATTAGCTAAAATATATAAAACATAAGCTAAAGTATTATCCAAATATAATAAGTTATCAAAGTTGTATCATAGGTAAACATACCTCCTATATAGGCATTGATCAATGCCAATAGAAACATTATAAGAGGAAAATTTATGTTTAACCATCTTTTAAAGTAGGACTCAGATGAAATTCATAATCTTGATTTATATAAGGAATTAAATTTGGTTTTTATTATAAAAATTTCAAGTCCTATGATAGATTTCTCTTAAAATTATAGTGACACTAGTTTTATAATTGCTCGGTGGGCATGGACCTTAAATTGGTAACTATAGTGTAAGAGTAGTGATAAAAATTGGTTTCTTAGTCATTATTATATAGATAACCATACCAATGTGTGAATGGAATCCAACTGGTAAAATATAACTACCTCTTTAATGGGTGAAAACTAGCGAAACTTTTAAATTATTTCATATATGAAAACCTATCACATGAAATATGACATTGTATTAAGACTATTTAAATAATTAGAACCATGGGGGTGGATTTATTTAGTTAATTTTATTAGAATAAATATTAAAAAAAATTGAAAGGATTAATTAAATATATCAAATTATTACTTGTAAACCCCTAAATATAAATGGGTTGTGAAACTAGATTACTTGTGTTTCATGAAAATGAAGTTATGGTTTTTCTATATTTTGAATGGAAAGTGTGTTTCATGTATTTATAACTAATTCATTAGTTTATTTTTATGATTAGTAGTTATGATTAAAACAATAAACCATAGTTTAAAAATTACCTAGCATTAGAATACTTTAGGTGGTGCACATTAAGATGTATGAGTGCTAGTATATAGGGATTATACCTGTAGTTCATTATATGATTTGAATAAGTCATTAAGTTACATAGGAATCAAGAACTATAACCTTTGTAATAGTCTCTTTGAAGTAAATGAGTAGTTACAATTAGAAGTCATAATGGGTTTATGAATTATCTAACTCACTACTAATAATATAAATAATTGTTAGTCATATGTATTCAGTATGGAATACTTGTTTGCACTACATACTATGAGTGTGTTATTATATATAAATGTTTATTTATACTCAATGCATAATGGTACATCATGATGCATGTTTATATGTTGTTATACTTTGATATTATTATATGCAATTTAATTTATGGTATACCTAATTGATATAATTCTTTATTATTTGCATGGATCGGTTGAGTCTTAAAAATCATAAGTTTGGATTATGTGTTGTTATGTAGTTAGGAACTTATGATAGTATGAGATATCATAGGGTACTATAGCATAAAAGTATGTTGTATTTAGGTGGTACATACTGTAATTATTATGCCTAAACTCATATCAAAATTTGATTATTTTAATGTATACATATTGGTTATTATTGTGGATTGGCTGTGTTGTTACAGTTGGTAAGACTTGTATATGTGAGCATGTAAACTTTGAGAGTTTAAAAAATGTTGTGTTTGTATGTTATTGTGTTTTATGGCAATTATGACTTGATTATATATATATATATATATATATATATATATATATATATATATATATATATATATATATATATATATATATAATTGTATAACACTTAAGTTTTCATGTATTTAAGACTACGTTATATGATTATTTGTGAAAAAGTGGTAGTTAAGTCTTAGAATATTGGGCTATAATAATATGGGTTATCATATAGAGATGTTTGAAAACTAATTATGGTAGTGAAAATATATATTTACATGTGAATTTATTGGGTGCTATATTTATAATCATTATTTTTAGTATGGGATAGAATATAATGAAAGATTCATGTATATGTTTGATAGATTAAATGTATGTTATTATTACTCCTTTATATAGTGTGTCATATGATGCAATTACTAGTAGGTTGTAAGTTTATGAATTGTGTGGTTGAATTTTATTTGACTAATCTACATCGCTAATTCAAAGTAAGGAGTGAGATGGACTTCACTAGCATACTGGCATTGCAATGTTAGATGAAGGCAATCAGATCAAGTAGTGTGCATGAAATTGATAGATCTATAGATCATTTTTATATTAATATTCGTAAAGCTTTGGTCAAAGTATGTTTAGTGAGACATTATAATTTCATGAGTATTATTTACATGAATTGAATATATCTTGCAATAGATCAAGTTTTTAACTATACACTACATGTTTACTTAGTTATAAATCATATAACACATGTGTGCTTGCTAATCTTTATGGATTCTTGTGTCATAATTATCTACCTATCCATGAAGGGTGGTCCATTCCTTGATGGGATTACTATAGGGGATTATTGATTTGTGGTTGGTGTGGAAAATTATTAAGATGATTCTCTCTCTCCCCACAATAGTACTACTTATTGAGATGACACTTGAGATTACCACAAAAACTTGAAGTTTGGAAACTATGCTCTGAGGTAGCCAAGTATCTTATTTTTACATTGTATTATATTACAATTTTTATTGTAAAATTGCCATAAAGAGTTTTAATTACTTTATATATTGAGTTGTCAATATCTCATGATATTAGAAATCCATATTTTATGTTTTAATATGAATTGTTGTCATGATTGCACATGAATAATTTTATGATCTCTGTTAGACTCTTGGGATGTAATATAATTTTATATATGTGTTAATTTTAAAAAAATACGTACTTCTAGTTGGAACCCAATAGGGATGTTACATGTGGTATCAGATTTGTGGCTTGAACTCTAGGACCTAATGAGTCCATTAGAGTTTTCATGTATTTGTGTTCATCAATGTGAACCTAGTAACATGAAGTATTGCACTAGTATTTTAGATTTTTGATGCCTTGGTGTGAAACAATGTTACACCATGATTGGAGTTTTTATAATTGATAGATTCTATGGCATGACTTGTGGTTATTTTTAGTTTAACGACATTTGGATAATGTGTGTGTAAACCCATGATTGTGTACCCTTAGGAGTACTTATACCCTTTTGAGTTTTATGGAAGATTGATTTATCAAGTGTCCCATAGATGATGGTTGTATATGAGGTTTTGATAGGTGAGTATAAATTATAGTTCTTGAGTTTTAAACAAAATATTTCTACCATAGTTTGATCACTTGGACCAAACACCTCAAGTATGATTACATCCTTTTTGGTAACCAAGTCACCTTCACCATTTATGTTTTATATTGTGAGTGATTATAAGTATGAGATGATTTTCACTTAATGTGTGTGTGTGTGTGTGTGTGTGTGTGTGTGTTTGGATTTTATGTCTTAATTTTATTTATCCTAGGAGTGAAAATCTTATAAGACCAATTTTAGTTTTGGTACCACCTAGTATGGTGGGAAATTTCTTGCAGTAGAGTATTGTGGTTTTGATTGAAAATTCATGTGTTAGGAACCTATTTATGGTTGGTACCCTTTAAGTTATGTGGTTTAGGAAGAATCATCATCTCTCTTAGATATATTAGAGATGAGTCATTATTATCTCATTCGACTTTGACATCATTATAAGCTATTGAGATGATCCATAATTTCCTAATTGAGAATTGTTTCTAAATGTTGTTTGACTGTACTCCCTCAAAGTTTGTGGGAAAATGATTTTAAATCATGGAGAGAGAGAGAGAGAACTTTTAAGATTAGATGGATGGACACATCTTTGTGATTGGTATAGCTCCTAATTATAGATTAAGATACCATACTTACAAGATTTGGTAAGTAGGTAGTGTTTGGGTAACATTGATTTGTGTTGTTTTATTTTTACCTTGGGAGGGTAAGTAGGAGTTTTTGAGATGATATCTCTCTAATTTTTACTTACAAATTTTTAGATAACTACTTTATCTAACATGTGATTTTAAGACCATGTGAGGTGGAAAACCTTGATTCATATATTAAACTGTATACTAAGAATTATAAGTTGATTATAAATCTTATAATGTTATACACTCATGATTAGATTGACATTTATCTCTTTTTGCTTAAAGCATGTTGTTTTGGAAGAGTTATTTTACACTTATCACCAAAATTGAGTAATGTTTAGGATGTGTAGAATATCTTGTCAATCTAAAGGTTGGAATAAACTTTGAACTTGTTGTGTGTCTAGTCATAATTTAATACAATTATAAATGGATTATATGAATTCTCTTTTGCATGTACATTCATACATCTAAAATTATTTAACTCAAAATATTGTTTTCTATGATATGTTAGCATAAAATGGTGATTCATTGAATATTATGCACATGTGGAGATCATTAGTTTGTAGAAACATGAGGGAAGAGTGGTGAATTAGGAATATGAGTTCTAAGTGAAAGGATGGTATCCTAATTAGACTCATATTGACTCAGTTGTTACTAAGTTTAGATCTAATAGATAGACTTAACAAATTTAAGATTTGATAGACAGACTTGTCAAATTTAGTCATATGACCATACACATGTATACTATGGATGGGTAATATATAATTATGTATACATTAGAAATGCAGTATTTCTAAATTCATATTCATCAACATACATGTCAATGTGATAGTACTTACATGTTATACCTATTAGAATCTATGTGAAGTAGTGATAGTGTTAACTTATATACATTATTATTGCCAAATTCTCTAAATGTTTTTCTTTAGAATAAGAAAAACACTCTCTAGGTTAGAAGGGTTGGAATATTTTTTGGAACTCTCCCTGAGCATTTATTTTGGCTTGCATAATGATTTTGTGTGCTTTTAGGAAGTCTATAAAAATTTCACTAAGACATGTGAGACCCTTCAAGGTAACATAAGTGGTTAGTCTTATGGTAGATAGGCTTGTCTTGATGATTTTAGACCCCAGGGTGATCATGACAGAATCAGTCAAAGTAAGTAATACATGAAACCAAGTTTGATTAATTGGGATATGCTATTGAATAGGGTCTTATGAGACCAATACTTTAGGAATAGATCAACTTGAAAGAACCACTATGAGTTTTGTAGGTAATTTTCCAATTATTTACTTAGTTTGACATTATTTATCATGTTATTGCTTTGCTAATAAATATTTTGTATTGATAAATTATCTTTGAATAAGAGTCATTAAGGATAATGACTAGCTTTAGATGGGAAGGATGTTACATCTTGATTCCTCACCAGATAAACTTACTATATTATCCATAAAAATTTATAGTTAACAAATTTATATTTGATTGTATTTATGATTAAGCTTGAGATTTATTCTAATTTGAGATAATAAAATGTTTCTTAGTTAGATGATAATACATGATTATTTATTATGAAATGGTTTAAATATGCATTTCTATTATAAGCATATTAATGTATTGATTAGTTATATATTGTTGCTTTATGATTATAATGTGATATGATTTAATTACTTATGTGTTGTGAGATGGACATAGGAGAATCCATTATTTGAATGTATCAAAGGGAGAGCATCATTGGAGAGGATGATGTAGATGGATACATCGCAAGTTGATAGAGAGCTAGCAAAATCCTACACACACCATAATAATTAATCATGATAGAAAATACATTTATAAATGATCACTTTTACTATTTGTTTAAATTGTTATTTTCCATGCTTGTTTGAGTAGGTAAAATTATAGAAATAAATTCTCTTATGTGTGCTTAGTATTATGTATCATTAATACACGTAGAAGAAATTTAAAAAAAAAAGGTAAAATTAAATTTAGGTTATTATTTATGATTTTAACATTAAATTGATAAAGTGTAATTAAATGTTGAATTAGTTTAATATGAAATTGTAATTTCATATTAAAATATAAAAAAAGGATTTTTTTTTTAAATAAAAAAAGGAATTTTTTTTTAAAAATAAAAAAAGCATTGAAATTATAAAAGAAATAAATAAATTTAAAGTCTATAAAAAATTAAAAAAAGAACTAGATATCTTAAAATTAGTAAAGATAAAATAAAAAGAAAGCCAAAAATATTTTTTTTGGAAAAAATAAATTAGCATCTATTTTCTATTTAAGAGAAAGAATGAAAAATAATTTGCATAGTTTTTTGCATTGGAGAAGGAGAGAAGAAGCATGGTAAAAAAAATAAAGGAGGCACAAAACTACGAGATAGGTGATTCCCTATAAATTTATATGTAATATTGTGTTTGGTTATGTGATATTATGGATGTGAGTGATCTATTTATAGACTTATATGAAAATATAACATGTTATATTATGAACAATAGAATATACACAATGAATTATTAGGAAATATAAATTGGCATTTGAACATATAGAAAATTATCTTAATTAATTCAAATGTCCCCTAAAAAGATAAATATCCTAATACAATAATTAGTAATACTATATGCAAAGTTGGGTATTCTATAGGGATCATATCAGTTTTTATATTTATCGATATATAGTGGGGGCATGCTTTGGAATAATTTTATCCACAATTTTTCAATATTTTAAATTTTATATTATATGTATTGATTATATACTATAACATGTTATTGGTTGCAGGTCAATCACCAACAAAACACTCAAGTTGGACTCAAGTGAAGGCAAAGTATGTTATACACACCTAGGTATGCATTTATTATCCTTTAAACTAATAATTTCATTACTAGATTAAAAGGGGGTGATGTAGATAATATTTATGGATTATGTAGTTCCTCATTCTTGTACACTTGGAAAACTTAGACCTTGGCTATTATTTTTAGTTATATACCTTTCCCACTTTTAGAAGTCTTACATCTACTCTATCTTGTGCCCCTTAGCTTATATATTGATCATACTAATATTATGTTGATGAACTAAACCTATTATCTTATCCATAATTATTAAAACTTACGTATCTTCTACCTCTACAAGTTTTGAGCCTATAACTAGTTTCATATTCCCTAGACACTAACATCTAGGACAAACACCTACATCAAAATAAGTGTCCTACTCCAACACAAATGTATAGTTCCATAAAGTCATATAATTTACAAATGAAATGTATCTTAATGGTTAGCCTAAGTGATTTAATGTGAGTTATTTCTCCAAAGGGATTGATATAAATACAAGATCAACCCTCATTCATTCCTCACCTAGAAAAGATGTAAAGTAACTTATCAAAGCATTCAATCAAGCACTCAATAAAGTAAAAGATTCACTATTTTCTCTTATTTACATATCATTCACAAGTAAAGCACATACATAGGTCTGAATTAATGAAGGTGTATCTTAAGAGCTATTTTTTCCAAGTTACAAGCTAGGTCACTATTATACTTGTTTTCCATATATTTCATAATTCACACACAAGACAACATGTAGTGGAGAATTACATTATTCTAAGGCCCTCTTCAAAGTATTATATATGTAAAAAGTGCTCATTGATAAATAGGTATCTAGGGCCATCTCAACACCATGTTCCCACTAATCCATTTTCCCCCAAGGTCACTATGAGGATGAAGAACTAAGGTTTTAAAATTTCATGAGTGACAATCTATGATCTAAATTTGAATACACTAGAGTGAAGGTAAAGATAAACCTAGGATCATCTAGGTGGTTGCATATGTTTACAACATGTATTACATATAAGACCCTTAGGTTTAAATAATATCATTGATGCAATCATCCTAGGATGATGATAGTGTTTACGGATCCAAATGAACTCCAATTAGAATTTGTCAACTATTATAGAACCTTCTTCAATTCATCTTACTACCTACTCCATATAAAAAACTATGTTAACATCATAACTAGTTAAGTATAATATTTATTTATTATTTCCATATATAGCATAGTTTTACTTACTATTTTTAACCTATCTCAGTTTAATATATTTAATATATGTTATATTTGAGTTTAACATCTAATTAAACTACTATAGAGATAATTTATCACCGTTGTATATTAGGATATATCTATCCCCTTTAATCTCAGATAACCCCAATCTATATTTTTAGGGTTAAACATTCACAAAGTTCATAAATGTAGTTGGTGCATTAGCTAGGACAAAATGCAAAATAATGAACTTGTAATATCCATGACAATTTTTAAAAGTTTTTTTATGGACGTATTCTTCCTTGATACTTAGATGATGGTAGCCTAATCTCAATTCAATAATTTAAAAAACTATTGCCCTTTTTATTTGATCAAAGAAATTGTCAATCCTTGGCAATGGATATTATTTTTTTATCATTGCCTTTTTAAGCATGTGGTAATATATGCATAGTCTAAGAGTCCCATATTTATTATTTATAAATAAAACTTGAGCACCCCAAGATGAAACAGTTGGCCTAATGCTTTCATTAACTAAAGTTTATTGTAGCTAAAATTTTAGTTCTACAAATCATCCACATTCATATGATAAGATACATTGATGTAGGAACAAATCCAAGCATGATATCAATGGAGAAGTCAAAATCTCACTTAGGAGGAAAACCAAACTATTTTTGAGGAAAAATGTCCAAAAACTCTTTCAAAAAAGGGTAATTTTGATAAGTTGGTTCTTTATCCTTGGGTAAATCTTGGATTTGGGATACATATATATTACATCCCTTTCACATAATTATTTTCAACTATAGAGCTCAATATACATTTTGTTCTCTAAGATATTGGATGCCTTGTATTTCTACAAGCTTTCCATAGTCATCAACACATTGTATTTTTTTTCCTAAAAAAATCAAATGTTGATTTGTGTTATTGTAACGAATCCATACTTAAAATAAGACCATATGACCCCAATTTAGCTAAAAATATATTTAGTTTGGTCTTAAAGACACCTAAATCTAGCTGAGCTTGTTATAATCATTCACAAATTAGTACCCATTTTCCTATAACTACCTCGATCTCCCAACCTTCTCTGATCTTAAAAGGTTTAGAATTATAATTAATTGATATAACATGTGAATTAAAGTTATCTATTTCATCAGGACCAATCAATTTAGATACATTAAGACCAATAATAGTACTTTTGGTTTCAATTAGATTAACTTGAAAATCAACATTCAGATTATTAACTATTACATACACCCTATGGTTAGCTAATTGTCCATTTTTTATCTTGGGATAGTCCCCTTTTAGTGGTTATTACCATATTATCAATATTAAATAGTATTTTTAGTGCTAAAAAAATAATATTTTCTCCTGTGGCTAGTCCACACTGACCATTTTGGCTCTTACTTTTTTGAAAAATCCTGTCTTAGGTGAATTTTGGGTTTTAAAGTTTTTATTTTGACCCTAAAACTTGTTAAAACCACTTATCCTAATGAACCTATGTTTTTGATCAATTTTATTGAAGTTATTAATAATGAGATAAATATTCTTAGCCTTAGATTATAAACATAGACATCATATAAAATACCTTATTCACCTTTACAACATGAATCAATGATCATTCAATCATTAAGAGAAGTAAACCACTAATTGTTATATTATTCTATACTCAACTTATCCATATACAGGTTCATAATCATAACATATTATTTTGGAATGCAACATCATATAATGTCATCAATATATAATGTATCCTTTCAACCATCTCATAATTAATATATTGTTAACATTAACCTTCAACTTAATAATTAACCAATACACAATTGATATAAAATAACATTCAGCATCAATTACATACAACATCAATATAATTGTAACTGAATTACATGAATACATTCAAATATGTTTGTACACCAATCAAGGCACTAACAATCAACATGACACCTCATGAATATCAATGTGATAAATAAACATTATGTAAAAAGGATCAAAATCCAACCCTTATATCCATATAATCCTTCCATTGATATCCCTAACCACCCAATCCGTCATCTATATGGTGGAATCAAGTGATTTGTACATTAGGGAAGGTTAAGACTATGAGAAACATTCTAAACAATAAAATATTATAGACAAATAGTCTTGAAGACTGAAATGAAATTTATAAAAATAAAACAAAATATGTAAAAGATCACCATCATTTAAATAATTTACAATCAACCAAAATAAGCATGTAGTCATTTATTACTTAATAAAATTTGAGTAAAATTATTAACTTCTATTGATATTCATGGATTTAATGAACTTATAGATTGGATCCATCAATCCCAAATTATACAATGCTTGGAATACTCAAGAACCTTAACTTGACAATTTAAGCATATTAAGCTATCATTGAATGCCTTAAAATAACTAAGTAATCAAATCAATAATCCAATAATAGTTTAGTACTTTTAAGCATACGCTTAGCCTAAAACAAA
Source organism: Torreya grandis (assembly GCA_037957365.1). Classification (NCBI taxonomy): domain Eukaryota; kingdom Viridiplantae; phylum Streptophyta; class Pinopsida; order Cupressales; family Taxaceae; genus Torreya; species Torreya grandis. The sequence goes on along the minus strand of JARHVA010004735.1, from coordinate 33 downwards.
CTCAAGTTAATAGAGTCAAGTAAAGATTACTCA
>JARHVA010004734.1:1297500-1455099 GCA_037957365.1 Torreya grandis | reverse complement strand
GAGAGAGAGAGGAGAGAGAGAGATGAGAGAGAGAGAGAAGAAGAGAGAGAAGAGAGAGAGAGAGAGAGAGAGAGAGAGAGAGAGAGAGAGAGAGAGATATACTTGAATAATAACTATAATTAGTTAATATGAATATAAGAAAAGTACATTTTAACTAAGAATTTGTAAGGGAAAAAAAGAGAAAACATAAACAAATAAGATTTATATTATTGATATTTTAATCCTAATTTATAGTGAAAATTAATTATAATAGTGTATTTTTTCTTACCTCCAAAATTAATTTTGAATTTGAACTATAAATAATTTTTTTTGGTAACAATTATTACGAAGACAAAATCTATGTTGGGTAATCTCTTTGATTAATAGAGATACACATATTTTATCCTCATGATGAATAATATATGTTTTAAATATTTTATTTACCTTAAATATGAAATAATATGTGCAAAAATCTCATTAAACCTTGGACACCTAAATAAAAAATGTTCCTTTAATTCTAGTTCATTATTAAAAAGTTTACATAACTAGTGATCTCAAAGAAGAAATTAATTTGAATACATGAAAATATAATTGAAGCATACTTGAAATTATCCCAAAATAATTATAATATTAAATGACATCCTAGTATACTTGGGAGAAATAACACATTTATATTATTTTTAAATAAAGTGCTCCAAATATTAATGCATTTTTGTTGAAAATATTTTTGATAGTTTTTTAAAGTTAATTTTATGGGAGTTTTGTATGTAATCCATTATGCCTATATGAATATATATTTTCAATATGTAGGGAGAATTGATGGAAAAGGTATTATGAGGTAGGTGATTATTAAAAATATCACTTCCATGTAGGAAAAAGATACATTGAGCATACCATTTTTCCTTGATCCCTTGATGACATAACTTCATATATGATTGAATAACCTTAAATGGATATATATTATGCCAATTTTTATTATTTTACATTAATCTATGAATTAACATATCTACATAAAAAGTACCTAAAATATTAGAGGATGAATACCAAATTTAATAGAATAATATTGTAGACACTCAAATTTTTTTTAGATTGATTTTATTTTTGATCAGAACTATACCTAGTTTTGGAAAAGAAACTGAGGGCCCAATCCCTATAAAATATTCAACCAAAAATAATGGTTGCACACAAGAATGCATAAAGGAAAAATTGAGTTCTAAATGGAACACAAAATAATTGACAAAAACCTCATTAAAAAAAAAGACTATGAAACTAACTCAAAATTTAAAAGATTGAATACATTGAAAGGGCAAGAAAGAAACTACTCAATAAATTATTTGGAATCCCAATTGTTAAATCAAACTTTTGCTACCAACATATGCCTACCCCTACTAGAGATTAAATAATCCATAGTCCATTATGTACCCCCATTAATAGAGTTCATAACATCAATTTTTAGCCTTTCTCCTTCTATTTTTATTCTTATTTTTCCTTTCTTGTCATAATTAGGGGTCTTCAGATCACTAGGCTATTGTGATATAGACAAAACCTCTCTAATGACTAGATCTTCTTCTTCTTCATCCTAATATTTAGCATTCTCAATTGAGTTTTCCTTTTGTTGTGAAAAATATGATGAAGGAAGGAAGTTGTTAACATGCTCTGACATGAAATTCTCAATGATAGCTTCCCTTTCCTAAAAGGGAGAGGAAGGCTACCCTCCCTCCCTATTGATCTGAACTACTGTTTATGCCAAAACCTCACCCTTTTGAAGGTTGTATTGAAGCTCCTAAAATATTGTCAAAGATGGAATCTCAAATAAAATGGATTTTGATGGGAATCACATTCTATGCACTAAATCTTGATTCAAAAAACAAATATTTCTAACCCATTTATGCAAGAACATTAAATGAGATCCTGGAGAAATTTTCTTGGGGAAAGAGGATAATTTATGATCAACTTAATTAAATTTGAAACGTTTAAAGGGGAGACCTTAAAAATTAATAAATTGAGTATAAACACCATGGGAGGAAGAAATATGAATATAATGGTGTAGAGGTTTAGCTAAATACACCAATACACACAACCTAACATAGTTTAGATTAGATCCTATAGATTCATAAATTTTGGAAAAAATTCCCAACTTGACAACCAATTTTTTGAAAAGATTAGTATCTTGTATAACTAAGGGGATATTATAAAATCTAATCCAAATCGAGGCTTGGGAGATAACCAAATAAATTGGGGTTAAAAAATAATTCCTTGGGATAGAAAAAAACCCCTTAGCAATAAACCATGACCCATTAGTCCAGACAAAGTCTCTATCCTCTGAGGACTAGAATGAAACCAATTTCCAAGATTGAGAAAGAAGGAGATTTAAGTATAGGTTAATTTTCTAGAAAACCACTTTGAAAGAATTTTCCTAGAAGGTTGCTTCCTAACACACCTACCATTCAAATATCTCTATCCTCTTTCCAAGTCTAACATTGAAAGATCTACATCAAAAATTTCAAATAATGGAGGAGAATCAAAAAAATTAAAGGAATATCTCCTAATAAGGTCATTTATAGGGTGTATTTCTATGACAAAAATTTATTCTATATTCCCATTAGCATCCTTTATAGTCTCTTTAACCTCCTCTGAGATCATTTTCTTTTGCATCTAGATTTTAGAAATAAAGATAGGGTTTGATCCAAGTTGATTTATGAGAATAAGTTATTTACAAAAATCTCCACAAATATGAAAATAATTTGAGATATTGATGCCATTCAAAAACACTGATGCCTTTACAAAAAACCTAGATAGATTTTTTATTGTTTCAGCTACCCACTTCCTTGGAGAAGATATTTCATCAGATAGGCCTCTGTCCACCACTGACCACTCTAGGCCCAATTTTTTTTCAAAGGGCACATTAGCTTAAACAAAATGGGAGGTAAAAAATATAAAATAATTTTTAAAATATTTCTTTTTCCTTCCTTTGCCCAATTTAAACCTTTCCCCTAACCCCTACTCTCCTAGACTCACCCCAAAATCAAATCCTTTATGAAACCTATTCTTGGTTGATTCTTGCACCCCTAATCTCTTTTTCTCCTATGCCCTTAGTTCCACTACCATTGCTTTTACTACTGCTAGTAAAACCTGTTTGCCAGCCTATGTTTGGCTTTTCCTAGTTTTTTGGTCTCCCTTTTAGACCCCCCTCACTACTTTCCCTACACAAATCATTGCTACCTACCCTGTATAGTTTTCCACCACCATCTTCTCTATACTACTTATCATCACCATTTATTCTCCACCATTTTATGATTCCATCAAATTTTTTGGGTACAAGCATTTTTATAATAAAAATGCTCAAACTAGTGGTGAATAGTATCCCTAGCCATGGACTGTGGAATGCCTTATCATATTGAACATAGGTTTCAATCCACTTGTTGATCCCTTTCACATTGAACACCGATCTGGTTAACCCATTGCATGTGGATACTTTTCATGAAGGTGTACATACCTTACCCCCTACATGATTATAACCTATGTCCTCCCTTTTGGGATCACATGTTCTTCACCATTAGGCCAACTTAGGTGCACTAGAATTTTGGGTATGGGCATTTTTACAATTAGAATGCCCAAATGAGTGGTGAATAATATCCCTAGTCATATATTATGGAATGCCTCATCATATTGAACATAGGTTTTAATCCACTTGTCAACCCTTGTTACATTGAGCACTGAGCCAGTTAACTCATTGCATGAGGATACTTTTCATGAAGGTGTACATACCTTACCCCTATAGGATTAGAACCCGTGACCTCCTTTTTGGGAGCACATGTTCTTCACCATTAGACTAACTCAGGTACACAAGTAGATACTCAAATTTAATCATTAGGTGTTTAAAAATATTTAATATTGGTATTCTCACCACTTTTTGGCCTATCATCATATCTATGAAAGCATTAAATATTATATTCAATGTATCACAATGACTCAAAACATCATTTAAACATACATATTCTTATTTTAGACTCTTACTAGCTAGACTATCAATTTTTGACCTTCTATGATATAATCACACTAGGTGGATACAATCACATTACAACCTTGTCCACTAGTGGGGCCTTGTCACCCATGTTCTGATGGTAAATTTTAAAATTAAAGAATTTAATATTACCCCTTTGATGATTTTATACAATTTTTATATTTTAAATATTCAAAATTTTCCTCTATAAGCACATCAAATTCATTAAAAATAGATATATGAATCACTTAGAAATTCTACTTCACATTGATAAAAATGAACACTATTCATTCCAATTCTTATTTATTATAATAGTCATAATCTAGGTATGAAGTTTTTTTTTATTTTAGGTCAGGGAAAATTATTTTCAAACATTCAATGCAATATACATAGTTTAATTAATATATAAAAATATCAAAATTCACACACTCACTCTATGAAGGAGAACTACATTGGCTTGATACCTTTTTTAACTATGTAGGCAACCCTCATATTATATGATTTTTTTTGAGGATATATCAAATATTCTCCCTTCAAATAATAAAACCTCATAGATAAGGTCACACCCTCATATCATAAAATGAGTCACATAGTTAGATAGGACATGGTTGTAGTCGACGTAAAATGACACAGTATGGCCCTATACTCCTTATGAGGATTTGTCCAAAAACATCTTTAAATCATGATTTCATTTATGACACATTTCATAGGTATTTTTAGCTATTTTTAATTAACAATTAGTGTACATAATCAACATAATTTTAGTTTAGACTAGGTTTGCATATTCACTTTTCAATTTAATATTTTGGCTCATTTCAAATTTTGTAAATTACTGTATAATGCATTTAGATATTTATATTTTTATATTTAAATCAATTTTAATTAGTATATTTTTTATTATTATTTCATTATTAAATAAAAAATAAAATTAAACATTCTAGTGAACCCATATTTTAATTATAACACTGCTTATTGTTCTCTTGATTTTTGACTTAGGATTTCATACAAATTGTTTTAACATTTTAGGACTTAGATGAATGTAAATCCTATGTTGTTAAAAGGGCTGAGTATAATAAATAAATTAGAAATATACAATAAATAATCCAATAATTTGTTATAGAATTGACTAAATTTGACCTTTCTAAAAATAGCAATAAATAATGCAAATGAGAACTTAATTAGAAAATGACTGAGACAAATGATATGAAGGCTAAAAACTGAGGTAAAGGATGGTTTGAGTGTCAAAAATAAGATCTAGGTGTCAAAAAATCCTTCCATATAGTAAAACCATGTGGTGATAGTGTCCCTATTTTTGTGGTAGTGTCTTCTATGTAAAACTATTTTGAGCTTCTGAGTGCACATGTATCTAGGTCTATTAAACATGTTCCTATGTGCATGAGTTCTAGAATCATGTAGATAACCTATTTTGATTGATTTATAAGAAAAAACTAATCCTCCATGTTAGTAGGGCATCTGGTTGATACAAGTAATAAAATCTATTTTTTAGTGGGGTAGGTTGGATATCATCAACACCCTAATGTGATGAGAGTTACCTACATACCAATACTCTAAAGAGGGATGAAGCCTAATGTAGTTCTTCCCACCTAAGTGCTGGTGAAAGTGATAGTGAAGCTAGTATGATTGTATACATGAGTGCTTTGAATGTGATTGAGATTATAAATCTAAGTAATATGAGATTAAGAATGTTTTATATAGTTGTATGTAGAAGTAAGGTAAAATAAGGATTAATAACCTTAATTGTGCACAACTTGTTCTATGTTTGTATGTGTAATTTGCATCTTATTTCCATCTAGTCATTAGAGGGATAAAATTCATGTATATATACTATTTTAGTACTTGTGTGGTTGGTAAAAAGGTCTAGGCTGACCCATAGTGGTCTAAGTTTTGGAAAGATATCCATTTGTGAAAAAGAGGGAAAGAATAGTAGTGCCAAAATTTGGACACTATCACCATGGGATGCTACTGTCCTCATTATGGCACTAGTGTCTAGGTGGTAAAAATTGAGGCATGAAGGGATAAGATGTAATAATGAGGGTCTATGACTACTTTAGGGATCTTTAGGGATGCTTATGGCCCACATGAAGGCTATAAAAATGTGAAAATAGGCCCTATGATAGGTCTAGGGCTAAGATAGGGATAGGTGGTCTCAAGTAGCACTCTTATCACCCAAGTGTAATTTTTAGGTAATTACATTACTCCCCACCCTTTTATTATAGAATGTAGTAAAGTGAAATGACTAGGATAAAGGAAAAAAGGTGTACCTAGACTTACCTAAGAGGTGAAGCCATGAATCTAGATTTGAGTATGTAAAGCATGCTCTATTGCATGTCTTACAAGTGAAACATGCATAGATAAGTCCTTAATTAATATATATTAAAATTAAAGACAAAACTAATTAATGAAGTAAAATTCATTAAGGAGATAAAATGGAGGAAAGGAATGAATACACCTCATTAGGTATGCAAACCAATGCATAAACTCAATGATAACTTACATGTGTACTTGTATATAGTGATCAATTAATGAGTATATTGGATTGAGTTGATGTATTACTCAATCTCCATGTGTGGGTGCCTCAATAACTCAATCCAATTATCTCTCCATCATTTCACACCATTGCTTCATGGATCATGACCTATGAATAGCTTGGATTGGACTGATGGTGTGTCCAACCTTCTCATGTAGGTGGATCAAGAAATCAAATGATTATGACTCCATCATTATCTACCCATGCATAGTAGATGCATCTAAAATTGAAACTATGTGATGTAATTTAAAATATTTAAATATATATGTTTAAGTAGAGATGTTATCTCTATGGCCACTCAGGTAATATAGGCAACTCTAGGCCACTAAGGAATTCTAACCACTGCAGGTGGAGTAAGGCATGAATATGATGTTTAATATGGAACATGGTATCTAATATATATAACATAGATAATGACATAGATTTTTTCATTCCATCTAATCAACTAGTATATAAGTGAGCATATAAGAATAATGTGTCGCACACATGCCCAAAAATTTGATATATTGGATTCTAGATTGAGTTGTAATAATCTATAATTGAGTATATAAATTAAAAATGGGAATGGGCATGTTGTGCATGATGATCCCAATTTGAGAAAACTAGTATGAATCTAAGATAAACCAAGTAAAAATTGTAAATCTATAACTAAACTTGTGAAAACCTATACTATATCTGCTATACTTTTTTGGCCAATCTAGATTTTTTTTTAAACTGAGGCTACTACAATAACACCATATCTTGGATAGTAGCACCATATGGTTATAGTGTCCTAGTTTGGGTGTTAATATTTGATTGTTCTAATTTTTATGCAACTGTAATTGATCTCCATGTCACTATTTTCCACTATGTTTACTTTAGTTTGATTTATATATTCTGAGCATGTGTGCTTAAAATTATACTTTGAGTGAATTATGATAGCCTAATCTCTATGATAAACCCCTATGAATGCCCCCTCTTTTTAGGGGAGTTATTGAACTTGTGCAAGAATTGTCCTCAAAATATAAAGCTTTGTAAAATGTGTGTTAGCTAGATCATACATGATATCTGCATATTAAATCAATATAATGTGATTACATAACATTAGAATATAATATAATTTGAGCATAAGTTTGCATTGTGTAATCTATGTTATGTATAACATTCAAAATATTGTCAATATAAATGTAACAATATATGTGAATATTAAATTTGAGTAATAAATGAGTATTTACCTAGGGGATAGGGAAAGATGTCCATCATGGAACCCAAGTAGGAAAGGGATATACATGAGGTACCTCATGGAATCTAGAATTTGAGTGTGTAATAATCAAGAGATAAGTGTCAAGGCCATGATGCATACACAAAATCATACAAACAACACACATGAGGTATGCAAAGTAGGCCAAGGGGTTAAAATACAAGGGACATGGGAACATATCACTAAATCTACAAAATCAAGACATATAAGGACATGTTAAAATGTCCACATACATAAAAATAAATAAATTTGGATTGGATCCACATAGAAGGACATGTTCAAATGTTCACATACACAATTAATAAAGCACACACAAGGACATGGGCACATGTCCAAAACATACATAATATGAAAATAAGTGGTGTAAAGCTAAAGAACAATGCCATATTTAAATTCTCTTGAATATAAAAATCATATAGACATAATCAATTATAAACTAGGAAAGTTAGAAATGAAAGTATGCATGAACATGTCATACAAATCTATGTAAGAGCCCAAATGTATATATATCGAGTCTAAATAAGTAGTAGTTGATAAAAAATATGAGTAAGTGTAGCATGATAAATATCAAGATATAACAATGTGAAATCTGTGATGTAGAGTTTAGAAAGATGTAACTTGGTAATTGAAACTATGTATAGGGTGCCCCCAAATGGGTGAATGTGTCAAATTAAGAATGCGTGTATCTATGCATATTTCCCCAGTGGGTATATAATAGAAAATATAGATTAATGTAGTGGACTTGAGTCCTATAGAAATATTCAAACATTTGACAAGAATAAGTGAAACATGTATGTATGATAAAACCGACTATACTAATATAGCTAACACATGTAGTATCTGGAAAATATAAAAAATGTAAACATGGTAATGCATATAATCTGTAATTTTATGTTTTTTAAGTAAATGTTTGAATTTTTTTATTTTTTTAAATAATATATTATTTATATATTTTATGGATATAATCTATGTATAAGAAACATGAAAAATGAAACTATATATAAGGAGCGAGAAAAAAAGAAAACATGTAAAACAAGGGAGGAACAATATTAAATGATGAATCTCATAGGTTATTCACTATCAATGTGGCCTATGTCAAAAATAGGAATGGGAATATCTCATGCAGTGTGATTTATATGCTATAGTTGAATGGTGTTTGAGTATGAATCTAAGTATTTTTCATCATTGAAATCATAATAAGCCCATCTTGGAAAGCTAGTGTTAAATTTTTTGTATCTAGATGAGCATTAAGAATTGCCTTATACCGTGCAGTTAACATTTCTAAATTATGGTTTGGACTATTTATTTTTATATTTCCCATTGAAACTATGCTTATTATAGACAAATGGTTCTTTGAAGGCTCTTTTTATATAAAGTCTCTTATGAGAATGCTTGCTAGCTTGGCCTAATTTTGACTTTACAACTTAAGTTCTTGCTCTTTTTGTAACATTTATTATGTATCTATATTTTTTTCCTTAATAAAATATATCTATGAATGATGTTCCTTAGGATGTTTAATAAATATCAAGACTTATTTACCAACATTATCAACTACTAGAATAGAAGTGATGCCTTGGGCCTACTTGCCCAAACCTTGACTATGATAAATAAACTATTGTAGATACTTTTGACCAAACCCATAATGATTTAAAAGTTATGACTCATTTTGGAGAGGTGTATTTGCATCTTTTATTTTCTTTACCTATGATTTTTGTTCTATTTATTGATGTAATTTTTCTTTGTGAACCTTTTGTTGGTCTGAGTTATGCTTTGGTAACCATTTTTGTATGGTTTTTTGAATTTGACCCTTTTTAAATTTAGAGATGTGCCATTATATGTTGTTTGGATGATGTGTCACTATTTGAGTCATATTTATTCATTACCTATTGTATTTTCCTTTACAATACTAAACATGAATTGGTGTGGTGCCCATGCATTCTATGATATGCACAATAATATTTGGATCTTCTCACTGGGTGTAGTCCAGGAGGTAGGTTGATAAAATTATCTTTAATATTTTCCCTTAGTATCTCACTTGAAATCTTACTGGACCCTTGTAAGATTTTTTAATCATTCATAATAGATGTATTATTTTGTACTTTATGATTTAGATATGAAAGAGTGCTAGACACAACTTTGCTAGGTGTAGATGCATATACATGGTTTACATTAACATATTATAAAGACTACATACAAGTAATGTCATTTTCTAATAATGTGACCTTTTCACTTAATAAATAATTTTAATTCTATAATTTTTATATTATCTTTATCATATTGATAATTTGATCATTGAGAGTCTCACAAGTGCAAACCATAGTTGTTTCCAATTAAACATGTAGGCACACACCCTGTAGAGGAGAGGTGTGGATAAGATGAGTATGATAATTAGAAATAATATTATAGAATAATTCATCTTGTGGAAGAATGATAACATGGACTTGGTTATATCATCCTCATGGAGATGAGGAGGAGAATAATATTTTGTCATGTGCATAAGATATGACATTGAAACTTAAAACATAGTTGTTAACTTACGTGCTAAATTCTCCATATGTGTAAATGTTTGATTATTAATGGAATTACACATAAGATAAAAATACCATGCTATTAAATATGACACATATTTGAACTAATTTAATGAACCATGTATATATGTGTTTATGCCATTTTTGAATTCATTCCAAATGAATGGAAAGAAGCATGCAAGAGAAGCTATAAAACTTTGCATAAAAAATTAATTAACTTAATCTATCATTATCATCATGATTATATGGAATATAAATCTAGTTGAGGGTCCTATAAGGCTGGAAACATAAACCCTAGGTTTGTCTAGGATTAGGGTTTATACGATATTAGAAGTAAGTCAAGTTCACCAAATGTTTTAACCTTTTAGGACTTAGACGAATGAAAATCTTATATCATTAAAATGGAAAAGTATATTAAATTAGGGTATAAATATGCAATAAATACAACCACTAATATGTTATATAGTTGATTAAAGTTTACCTTTCTAAAAATAGCAATAAATAATGTAAATGAGAATTTAGCTAGAAAATGACTAATATGGATAATCTAGAGCTAAAATTTGATATAGAGGTTGGTTTGAGTATGTAAACATGATCCATATGTCAAAAAATCATTCTATATAGTATCACCATAATTGGAAAGTAGCATCATGTGATGATACTATCCCTATTTTGGTGGTAGTGTCCTTTATATATACCTATTCTAAGCTTCTGGGTGCACCTATGTCTATGTTTATCAAGCTTGTTCCTATGTAGATGATTTATAGAACTCTATAAATGACCTATTTTGATTTATTTTATGATAAAACCCTAATACTCCATGTTTTCAGGGCATATGGTTGATACAAGTAGTAAAGTGTGTTTATATGTGGAGTAAGCTCAACATCCTCAACACCCCATTGTGATAAGAGTTACCTACATACTAATACTTATAATAAAGATCAAGCTTAATGTAGTTATCCCCACCTAAGTGATAGTGAAAGTGCAAGTGAAAGTGAATATAGTATGATTGTATAACTAAGTGTTCTAAATGTTCTTGAGACTAGAAATTCAAATAATTTGATCTTAGGAATGTTGTAGATGGTTGTATGCAAAACTAGGGTATAATAAGGATTAATAACCTTAATTGTGCACAACTTGTTCTAAGTTTATATGTGTAGTTTAAATATTATTTCCATTTAGTGGTTAGAGGGATAAAAGTCATGTATATATACTATTCTGGTGCTTGTGCGGGTGTTAAAAGAGATACCCTAGGTGGTATAAGATTTGAAATATATATATATATATATATATATATATATATATATATGGAAAAAGGAGGGAAAATAAAATAACACAAACATTGGGATGCTATCACCATGTGGTGCTATTATCCCTATTATGGAACGAGTGTTTAGGTAGTAAAACTTGAGGCACAAAGGGCAAAGATGTAAGAATGAGGGTCTAGGATTGATTTAGGAATAACTAGGGATGCTTGTAGCCCACACAAAGTCTGGGTAAGTGTGAAAATAGGCTCTAAGATAGGTATATGACAAATTTAGGGATAGGAGATATCAAGTATCATTATTAGCACTCAAGTGTCACTTTTAGGTGATTACACAAATTTATTTAAATTCCTAACATTGAAATAAAATAACCTTCAACCTTGGATATAAATTTGAAACCATGATTTTAATATTTTTCTACCTTGGATTTAATATGATATAGAATAAATTGTCTTGACATCTCAGATAAACATCTAACATTAAATCTCTTTATTTTGACCATTGGTTGAATTTTTTTGATGTCTACACAAAATATTCTTATGACTTAATTATTTTTTTTTCTATTTTCTTGTTGCTTCTCTTTATAAAATGTGTTCCAATATTTCTAAATATACTTAGTGACTATAATTATGGGCTAAGTCATGCTCTATTTTATGGGTACCTTGGTGTGACTATTACTTCCCCAATCGTCAAGCCATTGTAAAACACTAAACATAGATCTTAGTTTACATGTACCTCACAGTATATTATAAATTCCTATTAAACACAAAATATACTGAGAGTGGGGGGGTGAATTAGTATATTATATATCTTTTTACTTAATCAAATTCATTTTATTTAACCTCTTAACCACACATTCAAGATATGCAATAAAACTAAAATAATAATATGCACTACACGAGAGAGAGAGAGAGAGAGAGAGAGAGAGAGAGAGAGAGAGAGAGAGAGAGAGAGAGAGAGAGAGAGAGAGAGAGAGAGAGAGAGAGAGACTAGATTTTTACATGGAAACCCAAAGTGAGAAAAACCATGGAGAACAATATCAAGCATATGAATGATCACTAAATAAAATTAAAAATTTTAAAAGCACCAAATTTTAGGAGCACCAACCCTTTTCTATGCACCAACACAACAACTATTTGTGAGCACCAACCCACAGGAGCACCAACCCCTTGCAAAGATTTGTGAGCACCAACCCATAGGAGCAATGACCCCTCTTGTGTATAAAACACAACTATATCTCAATGTTTTTTACTAAAAAAATGATATAAATCTAAAATATCTCCTACTTTTCTCTCTTTGAAAACAAATACAAACCATGCACTCTCTTGCATATAAACAATGTCTTCTCAAGCCTTTATTTATAGCTTTTCAAATGAACTTTGGCATTCACCCTTTATGACCCTTCAATCCTCATGGAAAATGGCACCAAAATTGTATGAACCTTCATATCCTTTAAATTGAAAAGTAATATGGTGACCCTTCATAAGAAAATGCATCTTTTCCTCTTTTGTCTTTATCTTGGTGACTTTTCGTATTCCTCAAAGTGTCCCTTCATGGAAAACTATGCCATACCATATTTTGTCTTCACATGGTGACTCTTAGAATTCCTCAAGATGACTCTTCATGAGAAAAGGCATCCCATTCCTCTTTTATCTTTACCTCTTGACTATTTGACTTCTCCATGGGCCCTCTTTTGACTTATATGCAACCAAAAATATATTTGTTAATATTAAATAAATATTAACACACATTAGCCAAGATATGCATATTAAAAAAATAATTAAATGTAATGGGGAATTTATCACCAATGCTATACCTTTGACATCATTGAAAATATTTCCAACAATATCCCTCTTTGTCATTGATGGCAACGTCAAACTAAAATCACCACATCTTGAAACTTGTACATACTACCATCTGAAAAACATACAATAACTCCCCCTTATTGTAGATACCTGTACCTATTACTTATACCTATATTGTAACTATTTATACACCTATACCTATACTTATTTCTATTCTTCTCCCCCTTTGACATCAATAGCAAAGGGCCTATCCTAGAGCTAACACTTAGCTCCCCCTTAATTGATGTTGATCTTCAATGGAAAGAAGTAAAATAAATTACTCCCAACTTCTCCCATAGATACTAAAATGTGTCTTTTAGTAGTGAATTTGTGAAAATATCTATAATCTGCTTTGTAGTACTGATATATTCCATCTTAACCTTTTGATCTGCAATCTGCTCTCTCAAAAAGTGATATCTAGTAGGAATATGTTTTGTTATTGAATGCATCACTAGATTTTTTGAGATATTAATAGAATTTGTGTTGTCACAAAAATTAGAAATAGGTTCATCATACTTTACCATGAGATCTTCTAAAATTTGTTTCATCTAAAGCACTTGAGTACAACATAGTGTTACTATAATATATTCTGCTTCAATTGTAGAAAGTGATACTAGATTTTGCTTTTTCCTTAGCCATGATACTAAGCTATCACAAAGGAAGAAATATCCTCCAATTTTACTCTTTCTATCATCCAAGAAAACTACCCAATCTGAATTTGAATAAGCAACCAAAGTGAAATCTCTACCTGTGGGATACCACAATCCATAATCCAATGTCCCCTTGATATATATGAATATTCTCATCACTAATTGAACATGACTATGTTTTGGATCTAACTGATATCTTATAACCATAACTACTACATGCATGATATCTAGCCATGAAGTGGTTAAATATAAAAGATTACCAATCATAGATCTATACAAAGATTGATCTGCAATAGGTGAATCTTCATCCTTGCTCACCTTATTTCCTGTACACATTGGTAAGCCAACTAATGAAAAATCCTCAAAACTAAATTTATTTAACATTTACTTGGCATATTTACTTTAAGATATGAAAATTCTTTTATCTGATTGAAATATTTGTAATACTAAAAAAATGACAATTCTCTAAGGACAAACATCTCAAATTATTTTTGTATATTATCAAAAAAATCTTTTGTCATATTTTCAATATTTCCTCAAAAAATGATGTAATCAACATATACCACAACAATTAATTAATTCTCACATTATATTTTGATGTAGAGATTATTGTCAACAAATCCTCTCTTGAAACCTTGATCCTGTAGGTACTTATCAAGTCTTGCATACCAAACTCTGGGTGCTTATTTCAATCCATATAGTGCTTTCTTCAATATACATACATGGATAATAATATTTGAGAGAATAAATCCCTCATGCTACTCAATGTAAACCTCTTCTTTTAGATTCTTATTTAGGAAGGTAGATTTGACATCCATCTGAAACACTTTGAAAATTTTAAACACTACATATGCAAGAAACATTCTACTAGCCTCTAGCCTTGCTACTAGTGAAAAAGTTTCTTCAAAATCTATTCCCTTAATCTAAACATATCCTTTACACACTAATATTGATTTATTATTGGTCACTTTTCCATTTTCATTCAACTTATTTTTGTAAACCCATTTTGTTCCTATCACATTGTGATCTTTTGGTCTAGGCACTAATTCCCAAGTATCATTCTTTTTTATCTGATTTAATTCTTCATCAATTGCCTTAACCCAATTATTATCATGTCTAGCTTCTAAAAAAGTTCTAGGCTGAATTTTGGATAACAAATAAAAATTAACTTGCTCAAATTCACTTACCATCATTCTTCTAGTGTGAATTCCTTCATTTATGTCCTTGATGATGTCAATTTCATCACTAATTCTTTGTGTTCCATCTTCTTCTATCTTGACACTTGCACTTTCAACAATTTTCTTGGTTATTTTTTATAACATTTATAAACTTTAATTTTTCAAGAATAACCAAGAAATTTACCTTCATCTACTCTGCATTCAAACTTACCAAGTTTTTCATCAGTTCTCTTTATGAAGCAACTGCTACTAAAAACTCTAAAATAATCAATTATTGCTAGTTTGTCTTTCCATAGCTCATAAGGAGTCTTGTCACTATTGAATATTATTAATTCTATATTTTTAATATGAACTACTATAGAAAATATCTCTCTCTAATATTTATTTGGTATCTTATATTCATTTAGCACTGTCCTCGCCATCTCTTGAACTATTCTATTTTTCCATTCAACTACTCTATTTTGCTATGGAGTTTTAGCTACTAAATAATGTCTCTTTATTCTATGGTCTTCACAAAACTCAATAAATTGATCTAAAATGAATTCTTATCCTTGATCTGATCTTAGACACTTAATCTTCAAACTAGTTTCATTCTCAACTAATGCTTTGAATGATTTGAAATGTCTGAAAGCTTCTAATTTTTTCTTTAAAAATATTACCCAAGTCATATGTGAAAAATCATAAATAATCAATATGAAATATTTCTCATTTTGAGTAATTTAAGCTCTCATAGGTCCACATATATTAGTGTGAACAAGCTCTAACATCTGAGTGGTCGAGTACTCTTTTATTTTGAACTACCTTCTACCTTACTTCCCATGCTGACAAGGTTCACAAAGCATGTCAGATGGCTTTGTAATCTTTGGAAGATTTTTGACTTCTTGCTTATTTCTAATGTTGATAATACTTGAAAAAATTATGTGTCCCATTCTCCTGTGCCATATCAAAATTTCTTCAATCTAACTCAAATAACATCTTTGACCTTTGATGTCTGACAATATATACAAATTATTGCCTATTCTCTGAGCATTTGCAACCAACACATCTGAATATTTTCTCCTAATTTCATAACCTTCTACATAAAAAAATTAGTGTGTACCCATAATCACACATTTGAATTACATTAAAAATATTTTCTTAAGACCTTCTACATACAAAACATTTTCAATTTTAGTTCTACCATTATCCAAATTAAGTGTACCTTTTTTGGTAATTTTGGCAGTAGTATTATCTCCAAATTTAACTATGCCACCATTGATCTTATTCAAGGTTATGAAATTTATTTTGTCTTTATCATGTTATTCAAACATCCAATATCAATTAACTATGGATTTTCTTCATTTATTGCATGCAAAACTGTCTGTACCAACATAGAATTTTTAGGTTGTTTCTTCTACCATGACCTTGTCTAAAATTTCTTATTGACGAATAGAGCCTTGAAACTTTGGTCCTTCTTGACTGACTTGAACATGCTTCTATATTACTAGGATATGTGTCTAAAGTTGTTACACTTGTAACATATTATGGCCTCTTCATTAAATCTTGATAGAGGAGCAAAAGAGTTGTGGCTTCTACTTCAGTGTATTTTACATAGATTTATCTAAGATATATATGTTGGTCTATATCAACCATATGTATCAATGACATCATTATAAAATAATATATCCATGTAAAAATTTGAATAAGGATTATGATAGATTGGATTTTATATTCCTTGATATAATTTAAAGCTAGCTTGTCTTTCATCCCTATTTCAGATTGATGGTCAAATCTTGTGTCTCATCTTCTATGTTCTTATTCCTAGTGAATGGGATTTCCAGAGGATTTTTTGGAAGTTAGAGGGGAATTAGGAAGTGTGATCTAATCTCTCACTTTATTTATTATCATGTATGAATCCCTTATTATAACTCTTTAAAATTCCATTAGAATTTGGAGACTTAAAGGATTCAAAGCTACCAACAGTGTTGATGCCACTTTACACTAGTAGTTCATGGATGATACAATTGCTCTGATGGAACTGTTAGTGCGAGAAGTGAAATAAATAAAATAAATATCATCTAGTATGATGAGGATTATAAATAAAAAGTGAACTTTTATAAGAGTGTTGTTTACTTATTTAACACTTACATAGCTAGGCAGGTCAAGGTTGATCATATTATTGAATGCTAAATAAGAAAGTTTCCTGTAAGTTACCTGGGGATGTCACTTTTATCTAGACCTATGTCTCAGAACCTTTGGTATCCCTTGGTGGATAGATTTAATAAAAACTATCTAGCTAAAAAGGATCAATTCTTATCTAATATGGTAAATTAATGTTCATCACAAGTGTTCTATAAATCTTGCTTATCTATCTTATGTGTTTTTTTAAAATGCCTAATATCATGGAATAAAAATTTGAAATAATTGAAAATATATTCCCATGAATGGTGCATACACATAATATTTTCAAGCTTCATCAATTACTGATACTCTTTATCTTTCAAGAACCCATCGAGTCTCAATCTCTTTGAGTGCATGCCTTAAGGGGTGCACTGGGAAAGGGGTGGGTAGACCATCAGTGTTTATAAATATTTTTATCCCTTATTTAAACTTAATATCTACACAACCATCTCCTAAAAACCATTCCCCTAAGCTTGACCTCCTATTTTTCACCCTCTTCTAGTCATTTTCTACCTTCATCATCCCTTCACTAGCCTAAAATCCTTTTTGATGGTTTATGTTACACTATCAACCCCATCAACCTTATGCTCTAATTGATAAAACTTATTTAGGGTCTACATTGGCCCTTGGATAAAGTAGACTGAGACCTAATTTATTTTTGTCAATAAAGATACAAGGTTTATTAGGTCAACCTTGTTGGCCTAAACTTTTAGAAAGGACTAGGGTTAGATCTGCCTATATAAACACACCCATTTTTTCATTCTTAGAGAGAGAAAAAGAGTTAATTATTCATTTGGGTTTCTTTCCAATCTTCTCTTCTACCATTCTACTTGAGGATTCTTAGCTTGGGGTTTCTATTTGGATAAAAGTTTTGTATTATGGAAAAGTCTTGGATGCTTTGACCTTTCTTAGTGATATTTACAAATCACAACAACCTCTTGTAAAACATGTTTGGCCAAGGGATACATTAATTCTTTATGGGTTCATCTTCAAGTTAATTATCTCTAACTTTGCTCCTCTCTTTAGTAGATAATAGTAGCATACGTAGTGGCTTTTGAATATGTTTCTCTCTTCATGCATTATGGTTTTACATATACATAGCTTAATTAGGATTCTCTTACACATGTTTACTTTTATGTTTGTTACCCCCACTTTGTGACACAAGCTTTGGTGAGCACTAGTTTAGATTTATGTTTAATTATTATTAGTTAAATGAATATGAAAACATAGGATTTAGTTAGGTTTATTGCATAGTTTTACTTGACTAGAGGCTTTGAAACCCTCCATAGTGATATTATTATGGTAAGAGATGCCTTGGATAGGTCTAGTAGATACATATTTTTCATGACCACGAATATATAATATATCCACAATTAGAAGTATAAGTAGGTTTTATCTTCTTTGATCTAGGATTGATTTATAGATCTATTGCATTTCCCATTGCATACATTCTAGTGAACCCGACATGAATCTAACCCTTGTAGGTTTTATTTCATGCTATCATTTATATCATTCTATTATATTTTTCCATATTTATAGTACTGTCTCAAACTAGTTAGTAGAGTCCTAACTTTATGTGTGTAGTTTTAACACAGTCAATTTAAAATGACTATGTTTTATCTGTGCAAGCCTTTATAAACTATAGGTTATTAGATTGAACAGGTCAACACACTACAATTATTTAGTTTTATATTAGCATACACTATAAAATAGGTTGAATTTTTCATCTAATTCTTTTTGCCATCATACAAATCAAAAAACACTATCAAATAAGTTGATCTCATTCTTTATTCTTCTTCAGCATATAGGGTTTTACAGAACTTGGTCAAACCCTCTATCATTTTAGTAATTTTTTAGTTCTATTTTTCATAAGTTAGTATTTTTCAAAACTATAACCCTACAGATAACTAGATTGACTTGATTGACATAGTTATATAGTCTATCTTCTATCTGATAGACATAGTTGACCTATTCAAATCTATTCTTAAATACCTTTATTCTAAAAAATAATAGTGACTTAGTCTACTCTATTCTATACTTTTTCCATATAGTGTCACCTGAATTAACTATGTACTATTATTAATTAAAGAATTAACAACTATTTACTAGTAATTAATTCACATTTCATTTTCAACTATTTCATGCTTAGATTAACTCACATAGTCTAACTAAGTGGTTTTTCAAATCACCATTCTAGTTACACTATTTTACTCTTTTTAACACACTACAAAATCACATAACATTCAAATTGCATTTAAACATTTATCTTCCCAACACCTACCTACTTGGATTTCATCCTCAAGGGGGGAAGCTGACTTGGTTTTCTAGATAAGTATAAATACATGGTTAATGTTATATATTGGCAAAGCACTTGAGACCCTTATCATTTTAGGATTGTCAAGTGAGGGGTAGGCCCCAATAGCAATCCAGTGCCATTTCCAACATAGATCCCTTTTAGCCCAAACTTCCTAAAATCATCTATAGATTACCTTCCTAGTTCCATATTTCAACCAACTCTCCTATCATAATTAAATCAACACTTTATAATATCTAATAACAATTAGAATGACCACTTAGTTATCATTTAATTTTCATTTGATTATTTGTTCTCTGATCAATACATGTTGTATTGTAAAAACTTGCATTAGATAGCATTGGTGTAAGGTTTTGTGTTATGTTACCTAATTAGATCAATCACATTAATGGAATTATTTGTGTTTTATTTCATATCTTGATTCAAATCAATTTCAAAAAAATTCCTTGTTTTTGAAAACTATCATCTTATTCAATATAGTCTCTTACAGATTATTCCACCTTCTTACCTACAATACACAATCAACTAGTATGACTATCTCTCATCTTTCTATTCTACCTTCTATCCAGTAGTACATAGTCAACCCATATGACTTTTTACTCTTATAATATTTTGTCTTTATAATACTTTATCAAACCAATTAACTCTCTACCTATTGGTTGACCCTACTCTTCTATCTGACCAACTTATTTCTGTATTTGGCTAACTCTATCCTTGATATCTCTTTCTTTTTGCTTTAATCATGTTCCTTTTATGAAGACTCATGAAATATCCTGTAAAAGTTTTGTTAGATAGCTTTAATCCATTGACACTATATGGGATATTCTTTTCTCCCTTTCTTTACCTCCCAAGAGAACCCTCTCTTGGAGCACTTCTTCCCCTCCATCTATGGATTGTAACATGGTTAAAATCACACCTAAAGATGAGGTAGGTGGATCAAACCCTTTTTTTACCTATCAAGTCAATTCTTATCTTAAATCATCTCAACACAATGTGGGAGTGATTGACGTAAGTATATCTAATAACCCCAATGGTAATCCACCTCCTAATAAACCTCCCCTAATACCGATTTGGGGAGTCCTCCTATAAATTCCAAAATATCAATTAATATAACATAACTTATTACACAATTCATGAAACAAATGAACATAATACAAACATCTAACACCTTCCAAATGATGTAATTATAACATCATTTGATCAATATGGCTAATCAACCTCTAGTTCTAATCCCTCAAAATAATCAAAACTTTATTCTTCCACCTCTTAGTGATGTCACAAAATTTTTTATTCCCCAACCTATCATGAATAACAAGATGCTTCAAAACATCCAAAATGAGCCTTTATCTCCTTTAATTGTTTCTATTGATATTGGTAACATGTCTCTAACTATCAAGTATACTGAGACTACAAACCCTACATCTTTTCTTAAGGCATTTTTAAATCTTTACAAAGAGTGGATCCAAACTAATATTTCTACCACAAATAAACTTCTAGCTAAAACCTTCACTATAAATGTATTGGAATGGTACAACCAAATTCCCCAACATTCCATTTAGTTACTAGAGGATTTAGTCAATATTTTAGTTAAATAATTTCAACACAATGATCTTCCCAAAAAATGCCTTAGCCATTTCATCAATGCCAAGCAATATCCCATTGAATAATCTCATGAATTTATTAAATTATTGAAATATTTAGCCCACAAGGCAAACCATAACATGTTGATGATAATCTATTTAAACTCTTTCTAACTACTTTAACTACTCTTCAATATAAGGTTTGAACCTTTGCCCCTCAAATGCTTAATGAAGATATTGACCAAGATAAGCATCAAGACTTCTTAATGAAACAATTTAAACCTAATACCAAATTCCTTGAGGTATATTTTCAAACTTATACCAATGAAATCACTATAAATACTCCTCAAACCAAACTAAGAATTACTAAGGCTAATAATCTTGTGTCTTCTATCATGTCATTAACCATGTATAAAATGAAAAAATTCTTAGCACCCTCTAAACCATTTACTTATCCAAATAATCCTCTTAAATGGTATGATCCTAACCAATTGTTTTAGTTCCACATTAACATTGGTGATTCCCATTGAACCTATAAAGGGCTTACCAATTTTTTTGTCTCTTATATGCCTTGTTATTCCTTTAATCATGAAGCCATGATACAACTCCATCATAAATAATACAAAACCACTTCTCAAAAATGACCAGCTCCTAAATCTTCTTATTTTAATAACCAAAAAACATTTTCCACATCTAACAATCAATAGGCTACCAAGTATGGTTGTGTCATTCATGTCGACTATGACCAATATTACAATATTTTTGAATATGTTAATATAGCTAACATTAATTATTACCTTAAACTAGCTCATAAATATCCTATCACTAAACCTAAGAAACCATCTTTAGAAGATAAACTTCTTAAAGATACTACAACCACTCATCTAGCCTCAGAAGCTAACAAGGAACCATCTCCTTATTTCAAACCACCAACCACTTCCATTCCTTCAAAGTCCACATTATCTTCTAAACCTCGTACTAGTTATTTTTCTAAATCCCATTAGAAATTCTTAGAATATTTCAAATACATGTCTTACAAGATTCCTCTTATGGAGTTAATTCACACTTCCCTTTATCATTGCAATTTCCTCATGCAATAATCACAAGAAATTGAAGAATCATCTTCTATAAAAGAAGAAACACCCTTTCTTGAGCCTCAACCTACCAATGTGCATATAATTGAATTTATTTTCCCTTATTCCAAAATTTTCATTTAATTCCTTTAAGAATACATGATTAAAAATGAGATCCTTTTTTGCACTAATGATTCTCCCCTATTCATTAAAATAACCATTAATACCACCCTTATTTTTAAAGTTTTAGTAGATGAAGGGTGTGGTATTAATGTGATATCTTTATAGATCATATAAAAACTTTGATATAATAAAGATCATCTCAAGAAAACCCACCTAACATGTCATGGATTTAATAAAACTAATCAAAATCCAATTGGTTTTATTTAGCTTCCCCTTACAATCAGACGTAAGACTATTCAAAATAATCTTATGATTATTAATTTACCCCTATCTTACAACATATTTTTAGGATGACCATGGACTCATAGAATGAGGGATATCACCTCTTCTTGTAGCTAATGTATCAAGTTCCTTCATAATGGAAAAAGGTATAAGCATGAGGCTGATATCAACCCCTAGAGTAATCAAGTTCCTAATCCTAAATCTCAATATCACATTCCTACCATTCCAATAATCAATAGTGCTCCCTTACCTAAATTTATCAACATCAATCTGGACTTACATGTAACTCTTGTTGATTCAAATGATGATGAACCTAATGACTTACAACATACTTGAAACATTATTAAGCTACCTCCTTACATATCAGAGTGGCTTCCTCCTTTATTACAACATGATCACATCTTCCCTCTCATTGATGAGATCATTGATTTCCCCCCTCCATGTAATGCTCAAAAAACATTTTACCCAAAAAATGACTTCACATGTAATCATTATAGAGTGGCCAAATAATTCCAAGTTCCTTTAATCATGTCTCCATATAAATTTAGTGATCTAGGTATTTCCCCTTCTGAAACTCCTCTTGAATCTCAATCATGTACAATTTTTCCAACCTATGATAATAACTACATTATGGCCCAAGCTCAATCATGAGACTTAGATGTTGAACAATATCATAAAACTTTAGCCCAAATACTTGATTTCAACTATGATGTTCATACCATTTCCACTACCTCTGAGTTAACTCCCAAAGGTCATGTACCTCCTATTAATTATCGACTTATTGATACTCCTTGGGTGGTATAACAAGTCCTACCTTTTGAATATATAAAGATTTTTGTATCTTCTATACCATATATAGATTAAATCCTTATATCTAATTCTTCCCCCATAAATGATTTTAATGACAAACTAACCAAACTTGATCAAAAATCTTCCCCTACTCCCCCTACTCCTGAGATTACATTAGATGCCAAGGCCATATATACATGTCAAATACATTTTGAATATGACCACCATGGTAATAAAATTATTGATCTTAAAGTAGATGCTTAGTATTATGTTCCTCTTCCCACTCTGCCTAGTGATGAATCTATTCTTGAATTGATTCATGCCTGAGAATCTTAACTCTTTTAGTAGCATCACAAACTCAGGAATTTCAAAAAGAAAGCCCCTTATTTTAATAAATTAATTACTAGCATCGACCTTAAAGCAAATCCAATTTCCTATTTACCTAATGCACCATATTATTTACAATATGATAATCTTATTCTTATCAAGGAAACTACTTAAATCGAATATGGTACCCCATCATGCCCTTGATCGATTATAGTCTCTCACGAACTCACACCAACTAAAAATGGTAACTTTAGATTATTCTTTGATAAATATCATGAGACTTTTGCTTGGTCTTATGATGACATGCCTGGTATTAACCCTAGCATCATGGTGTATAATATCCTTACTTACCCTAATGCCAAACCCATGTCACAAAAGAAACAAAAATTTCCACCAGAATTTTTAACTTTATGCCATAAATAAATTATCAATCTTATCGATGATAAGTTTATCAATCTCATGGACTATTTAGAATGGGTCTCTACATTATCCTTGTTCAAAATAAAGTCACCATGGTCATTCACATTTGCATTAATTTTTGTAATCTCAATCTTGTTTATCCTAAGGTTAATTTCCCTCTACCTTCTATAGATGCCATCATAGATCACACTAATGGTTAAGAAATGTTGTCGCTTATAGAGAGTTTCTCAAGTTATAACTAAATTCACATTGCCCCTAAATACCAACATAATACAACTTTCACCATAGAATGGGGCAATTATTTCTACATTAAATTTCCCTTTAGTCTCAAAAATGCTAGAGCTACCTATCAATGGGCAATGAATCACATCTTTCATGATATTTTTCACAATATTGTAGAGACCTATGTGGATTATCTCATTGCCAAATCCAAAATTCACAAGACTCATCTCTAATTTGTTATCATATTCAATCACCTCATTAAATATAAAGTTAGACTAAATCCCTATAAGTGTGTTTTTGGTGTGATATCTAGAAAACTATTAGGATTCTTAGTCTCTATTTATGGCATTGATGTTGATCCCACCAAGATCAATGCTATAATCAACATGCCCATACCTTGATCCATTATATATATTATCACTTACCTTAGTAAACTTGGGGCAATTAGATGGTTCATCTTAAAAATGGCTTATCGTATCTATTCTATCAATTCTCTTCTTAAGAAAGGTAATTATATAAAATGGATAGATCCATTTCAAAAATCATTTGACAATATAAAAAAATCCTTGATCCACCCACCTACTCTTCATCTACCTTTAAACGATCATCAACTAATATTATATACCTATTCTACACCCATATCAATTGGAGAAATTCTTACCTAACAAGGTGAAATTGGGAGAGAATATGTCATTTATTATATCAGCCAGGGCTTCATTGACTATGAGAAACATTATAAAAAATTTGAACATGATTTCCTTGCCATATATTTTACTATTGAAATTCTCTGACATTACATGCTTTATCAAATCACTTACATTATTATTCATTTCGACCCCTTTCATAATTTTTCTCTAAATCCTTTCTTCCTATTGATAGAATTGGCAAGTAGATGGTGCTTCTCATGGAATTTTATCTTGAATTATTACACAAAAAGTTTTCAAAAGATAAATCATTTTTGATCAAATTTACACCACTCCAATCCCAACTACTGACCACCTTCAAGATAATATTCTCGATGACAATATTATCTATATTGAAGGTCTCAACTAAGCCATATATCTTAAATATTACTTCCATAAATTCACTAATGACCTCAATTAAAGTAATATAGAATATTCCTCTATCTTCCCCAACACTATTAAATAAAAAGTAGCTATCAAATAACTTCATGAGATCATTATCAATTTACATGAAGATACTTGGACCCTTCATGTCAAAAGTGAAAATGTCTCCAATGAGTTGGGGTAGGTTGTCTCCTTACTATTCCTCTTGGTAAAATTATCTCTTTGGAATTTCTACTCACATTTGATGTCACTAAAAACATGGTAGAGTATGATGCTTTAATTCTAAGCATGAGAGTATCCCTTCATCTAGATATCACACATTTATAAACTTTAGGCGACTCCCAACTCATTTGTTTCTAAGTCAATGGTGATTATCAATACAAAACTGAAAATATCATTTATTATCATCAAATCAAAACTACCCTTACCAAATATTTTGTTTCTTTTACCATCGAGCTTATCCCTCAAGATCAAAATTTTATTTCTAATTCACTTGCTTCTTTTGCATTTTTTTTCATCAACATCAAGTTTTTATCGACACCACTTTTCTTATATAAATAAGAAAATCCCCATATTCTCTAAAACCATAAGATTCACTAATCTTCCACATCAAGTCCATCACCATTCAATAAAGCATGTGGTACAAAGATATTATTCAATTTATTGAAAACAAAACTTATCCTCCAAACATTAATTCTTGTTAAAAACACATATTCAAAAATAAGATTTTAAGTATGTATTTCAATATAACATCATATATTATCATAATGTTGAATGTATCTTACTCCATTATGTTATGAAATAAGAGGTTCCTCCTCTTCTTGAATAGGCACATGGGGTCATTTTTAGTGGCCACTGTAATGGACATGCTATAGCCTAAAAATGCTTATGTATGGGATACTTTTGGCCCACTCTTGAAAAGGATGCCATTGAATTTGATAAAAAGTGTACTCCTTGATACTTCATGATGAACTAATTTATGCACCTCTAGTTGAAATTCAAACCGTGGAGTCTCTCTGACCATTATCCATGTGGGAATTAGATCTCATAGGCAAATTACCTTGATCTCAAGATAGGCATGTCTTTATCATCATAGCCACAATATATTTTACCAAATGGGTCAAAGCTATGCCCCTCATTAATGTCACTGGTACCACCATATCCAAATTTATCCTTAATCAAATCATTTTCCATTTTGGTGTCCCTCATACTATCATTTCAGATAATGGTGGTAACTTCAAAAATAAAGATGTCAAATAACTTTGTGCTAAATTAAAAAACAATCATAAATTTTCCACACCTTACCATCCAAAATTTAATGTCCAAGTTGAGGCCACTAATAAAATTCTTAATAAAATCCTCCAAAAGACAATTCATGATACCTGCATAGATTGGCATCTTCATCTCTATCCTACTCTTTGGGCTTATAACACTAGCATACCCACTAACATTGGGTTAATGTCATTTTATCTAGTATATGGTTCTAAATCAGTCCTCCCATTATAATTTGAGATTCCCTCTCTCTGTATCTCTCTTCATGGTATCATTCCTAATAAATAATTATGTGAGACTCACCTTCATGCTCTTGATCTCCTTGATGAACATTATCTTTCTCCTTTGCAACACAATCACCAATACAAGGCCCATATTGCCAAGTAGCATAACAAATGAGTTAAAGTTCACACTTTTAATGTTGGTGATCTTGTCCTTAAATTAGACTACACTCATGACAAAGAAGGTAAATATGCCCAAAAATGGTGGGGGCCTTATTTATTCAAAGACATCCTTGGTCCAAGCACCTATCACCTTTAAACTAACAAAGGCCATATTTTTAAATTACCCACCAATGCACAATTTTTAAATAAGTATGTTGCTTATATTCTTTCATTCATATCATGATTTATATATACTATCTTACTAACACTTTTTGTAAGATACTTACATGAATCTCACCCTCTACATTAGTTCTCTCTTTTCACAAACCTCAGTCCTTATTTTTGGTCCTTTGGTTTCCCCTTTATCATGAGTTGCATTATAAAATCATGAACAAGACCCAGTCTTTCTCATGATTTCCACTTTTGTACTCATTATTTCCTTGATTTCCAATACTTTTTGGCACCCCTTGGGATTCTCTTTTTGTGAGTTTCAGTGTAAGACCATAATAGGACATGGATTTCCTCACAAATACCATCTTTATATCATTTATTTTATACATGCTTTGTACACCCTTGTGGGCTTCATTTTTATGAGTTATAGTGTAATAGCATGGATAGGACCTAGCCTTCCTCATAAAATCACCATCTTTCAATCATTGTTCCTTTTATTTAATGTGTTTTACAATGGTTTCGAGTTTATGATCCTTGTTCTCAACTTTGAAATTTACTTCTTTGATAGGTAAAATTTAAACAATAGCCTGTGTTAAAATGTTTTCCTATACTTCCCTCATTATTATGATAAGGAATCACACTTCAATGTCATTGTATCCCTTTTTCACCCTTTGTCA
Organism: Torreya grandis; assembly: GCA_037957365.1. NCBI lineage: Eukaryota > Viridiplantae > Streptophyta > Pinopsida > Cupressales > Taxaceae > Torreya > Torreya grandis. Next base: position 1,427,004 of record JARHVA010004734.1, on the reverse strand, counting down.
TATTTTTTTATTTGAAGTAATTCAAATTATTTCATGTTTCATTCTTTTTTATTTCCTTTCATTTCACTATACAGTGGATAAAATAAGTTAGAAGTCAATATAACACTTTTATTTCACCTAGATTAATGATACTCTTAGACACCATGCTCTCTAAGTTCTTTTTCTTAGCAACCAAGTTACAAGTATTCAAATGAAATTCATCTTTATCACCCATGTTTGATTTTTTAAATCTATATGGAGTAGGAATAGAAAAATCCATCAAGAAATTTAAAATCCAAATCATTTTGAAATAAAAGGTAATGATATACAAAAGGCAACATATAAATTTCAAAAGTTAAAATCACACCAAAAGACATAATTAGAAGCACATCTCCTATCTCCAATTAAAGTTAAAACTCCACAGTTAGCCTCTTGATAAACGTAAAGTCCATTGAGGTGTGGTAGGCTAATAGATTAGAATAGGATAATTCAACAAACTCTATGGTGCTTCTTACTTTCTCATGCAAGTACCCAATCTTCATAGTAGATCGATGACTCTGTAAAGGGTCCTAAGGAATGGGTAACATGCTATGGAAAGGTAGGTCCATTTTAATCTTCATGTATATAGCCTTCATGGGATTATCTACCTACTACATTTGTTGATATAATACTTGTGTGGTTATGATAAGTTCTTTAGAGTCCTTAAGGTCAAAAGTCCTCTTATTTTGACAAACTTAATTTGAGTGTCTTAACATCAAAAAAGAGTTCTTCTATTTGGGTTTTTCCTTCATTCTTCCTTCCACCCATTTAATTACCCCCTTGATAGGTAAAGTGTTATTATAAATATGCTTTCCCTTCCTCCATATTCCTTATTCTTCACATATTAAAAACATTCTAGAACTACTTTATTTCAATATTATCTATCTTTAGAACCTAATAATATGTTTGAGTGATTATGGATTATTTTTACACCATTGATTTACATCCTAGCATCCCTTTATTTTATTTTACCATTTGTTATTATTGTACTACCTTTTATTTTTTGAGGACACCTTAGTCTATTTCTACTTTCATGTACTTTTTCCATTATTGAGTGAGGCTGGCTTGTTACTTTTCACTCACCAATGTTATTTTCCCTTTTATGCATTTTTTCCATTGATGATTGAGTAAGGATTATTATTGATTATTCATCAATGTTATTTTACCATTTATCTTTCCCATCCTTTTTTAAGTAAGGATTGTTATTGCCTTCACATTAATGTTTGATTACCATCCTTTTTGATAGGCATCCTTGGTTTTACTTGGTGAGTTTGCCTTTATTACTTAAGATTTACTTGTTTGAGTTTTTTTGTCTTTAGTAGCCTTAAATTTTTGGTTACCTTATTTAATCTAAATTTTGACTTGGTTATTTGGTCTAACATGGCACTTGTCACCTCAACTTACCAAATTTATAAGTACATCTCATCTACATAGCATCAATTATCTTGCCTTTCCTGTATTTGATTGTTTTTACTCTTTAGTTTTGTATCCTTGGATATGTTAAAAGCAATATTTATGCCCTCCATGATCAAAACTACAAATACAGTAGACAACCATCTAGTGATAAAGGTAAGTCAAGGTATGCATACATTTAATTTTTAGTTATTTCTCTTTTAGTCATTTAAATTTTAGTTATTTTTTGTTTAAAATACTATAATTTTTTTTAGCCTCAATATTATGTGTTGTAATTTTATTTATCGAAGCACCATCCCCTATTGTACCTATGTTACACATGATAATATTTGAGTGGGTCATATGTATACACATACTATTTTCAAAATTTATTAGTTACTAATGCTTTATATATTTTAGGAACCCATCGAGTCTTAATCTCTTTGAGTGAATGACTTGAGTGGTGCACCAAGAAAGGGGTAGGTAGAATATTGGTGATTCACAAGATTTTTATCCCTTATTACCACTTGCTATCTACACAACCATATCCTAAAAAATATTCCCCTAAGTTTGGCTTCCTCTTTTGCACCCTCTAGTCATTTTTTGCCTTCATTAGCCCTTCCCTATCCTAAAATTCTTTTTGATGATCTACATTACACTATTAACCCCATAAACCTTTTACTCTAGTTGATAAAACTTATTTAGGGTCTAGGTCAGCCCCTGGTGAACCTACACCAAGAAATAATTTATTTCTGTCAATAATAATATAAGGTCGATTGGGTTGACCTTGTCAGCCTAAACTTTTGAAAAGGACTAGGGTTAGATATGCCTATATAAACACATCTATTTTTGAATTATTAGAGAGATATCAAGATTTAATTATTCATTTTCACTTCTTTATAATCTGGTCTTCCATCATTCTACTTGAGGAGTCTTAGCTTAGGGTTTCTACTTGGAAAAAAATCTTGTCTTGTGTAAAATTCTTGGATGCTTTGGCCTTTCTTAGTGCTCCTTAGAAACCAAAACAACCTCTTGTTAAGCATCTTTAGCCAAGGGAGAGATTGATTCTTGATGGGTTCATCTTTGAGGTAAGTATCTCTAACTGTTCTCCTCTCTTTAGTAGATAGAAGTAGCATAAGTAATGGATTTTGAATATATTGCTCTCTCTATGGATTAGGGTTTTATCTATACATATCTTAATTCATATTATCTTATGCATGATTAGTTTGATGTATATTACCTTCACTTTGTGCCACAAGCTTTGGTGAGAACTATATTAAATGTTTCTTTACTTGTTATTAATTTAGTGAATATGAAAACATAGGACCTAGTTAGGGTTATTACATAGTTTTACTTGACTATAGGCTTTTAAACCCTCCCTAGTGATATTATTATGGTAAGATATCCCTTGGATAGGTCTAGCAATTCCATCTTGGTCATGACCTTGAATATATAATGTATCCAAAATTGAAAGTGTAAGTAGGATTTATATTTTCTGAGCTATGATTGATTTATAAATTTGTTGTATTTCTCATTTCATATAGATGGGATTAGAGGAAAAAAATAGGATCCCACTAGTTGCTTGGAAAAGGGCTTGCCTACCTAATAAGATTAGTTTTTTGGGTTTAAAAAGGGTGAAACCTATGAATACATCCATTTTAGATAAATAATGACGAAGTTTTTGTAATTAATCTAACCAATTTACATCCATAATCAAACCAAAATACCTCAATTCTATAGAAAATAACTTTCTATTTGAAGATCAATTAGTTAACAGTTCTTTTTTTTGGAAATTTCTTATCAAGAACATAAATTTGATCTTTGGGGGTTACAAATGGAAAATTGGAGATGGAGCCAAAGTGATATTTTGAGGGTATCTTTATCTATTACTTAAACCTTTGAATGATCTTGAATCATGGCATATTATTATCACTCATCTCCAAATATACTATGGAGCTATGGTGCCTGATTATACACTCATTTCCAAAAGAAAAATGAAATGGAAACATCTTAGGGTGTAAAATATTTGTGAAGATTATAATTTCATACTAGAGGATTCAAACAATTTGCTTAGATGGATCCTTTTACAAAATTTTAGTAAAGAAGATTATCTTTTTTGTATGGATTATTTCAATGGAAACTATAATGTTAAATCAGGATACAACAAGTTGATCAACCATAATAAATAAATCATACCTTGGATCAAATTATGGGATAAATAATTGATCCAAAAAAATAACATATTCTTCTAGTTGGTTGTCTATAATATAATTCTCACTATTTATAATCTTGAAAAGAGAGGGTTGATGTTGGTTAATATATGTCCCTTGTGCAAAAGAGATAATGAATCTGTTGCTCAACTTATGATATGTTGTAGTTTACCCTTCAAGGTGTGGAGTAACCTATTATAGAAATTCAAATTTTTTGGGCTCAACATCTCTCTCTAATGGATCTATGGGTTTTCATGGACTTCACCTTTTAAGATTAAGTATTTGTATCACGTATGGTCGATGGTTCTTCCTCATTTCCTTTGGGGTATCTAGAAAGAAAGGAATGACATAATTTTTAGGAAATTCAAGAATTATATCTCAAAGGATACTAATAAAATATTAAGCCTCATTCAAGAGAACTTAAAGTGAAATACACCTAGGGAAGGGAAATATTTATCCAAAGAAGAAGAGAAAATATATAGGAAGTGGCATTTGAAATTAGAAGAGAGATAACATGTGGGATGTAAGATTAAACTTAGAAGAAAGGTTAGATGGCAAGCCCCCTCCCTAGGATAGGTAAAATTGAACTTTGATGAAGCTTAAAAATAAACCCAAGGGCCTTAAGAGAAGGAGGATTCCTTATTAATTCTAAGGGGGACCTTATGGAATCATATGCTAACAACATGGGAATTATGTCTAATAATTAGGCTAAAGTTATGGCTACATTATGGGTATTACAATTGGCCAGATAGACTAGAGTGTAGTATTTATATATCAAAGGAAATTCTCCCAACATTATTAATTATGTATCCAAATTTTTTGATCTAGTCTAATTATTATTAATTCAATAGAGGAATCTCTATCAATCATTGAGTCCCTATAGTGTGTCCACATCCAGAACATATATAGATAAGGTAACTAGATTGTGAACTAGTTTACCAATTTGGGAGTTACTGAGTAAAAATGTATAACATGGATAAGGAAAGAGGATATTTATAAGGTTATATTTAATAAAATTTATAAGGAAGTTCACTATGTGACATGTGAAGATTAATATTCATAATCTTAAGCCTAGACTTTTTTGGGTTAGTCGCATTAAGAGTAATTTTTTATTCTTAGTTACAACCATTATGTCTTTTGGTTATAACAAGAGAAGATGGTTACAACATGTTGTCATGATTCAAGATAGGAATAATGATTATATAATCAACCATAGTAGTATATGTGTAGTCATTTAAAATATAAAATTTGGTTACGTGAGTGTGGTTAATGACACCCAATCCATAGGTCCTCCTACTTGCTTGCACAACCCTCATAGGATTTTATTTCACTAATTCCCAGTCATCCATAGCCTTACAGGCATAACCCTTACAAACCCAAGTATCTCTTTTAGTCCTAGATCCATCCCCCTAGGTGTCATTCCCTCTAGACAATAGCACTCAACTTGGACAGGAGCATTGAAACCTAAGGTGTCATGTTTTTAGTGTTGTTTTCCATGTGTAAATTTGGTTCAAATGGTCATATTTTTCCAAATCCTTATCTTAATTCATGTCAGCCTAACATGAATTCATTTAAACCATGATCATTAAATACCTTATAAAATACCATTCAAAGTCCTTTTAGAAGGGTTAACACTCATTTATAAGAGAAAATAAAAAATACAAGCAAGTACACTCAAGAAATTTTACTTATTCTCTACATACATCCTTCCAACATTATTTCAAGCTTATTTAAACCCTTGCACTAGTCTCTATCCATCTGAAGTACACCTAGTTTCACATATAGTTACATTTTCATACATAATTTCACCAAGCACTTGAATGGGAGAACTACATTAGCTTGATCCCTCCTCAGAGTATTGGTATGTAGGTAGCATGCCCATACACAAGGTGTGAAGTGCATCCAATATATCCTCTACATACTAACCCCTTCTCTCTCTTTCCCAAATTTTCCTTTCAAGTTAAAGCACAAAGGGATCCTAAGGCTTTTGAAGATTAAAATAGATGCACAATGAGCTTTATAGACTTTTGAGATTTAATATTTCATTGATAAGGTAGCACAAATCTACCAAGTTAAACCCAAAAAAAATTAGATCACTTGGAAAATAGTGCCATAAAAGGAATACAGTGCCAAATAGTAGGGTGTCCCACTTTTAACACTCTTATCTAATAAAAAAAATGAGGTTCAAGAACCTATATCTGATACTTTCCTAGTCCTATACCTAGATTCTTAGGCCCTATCTCAGACTGGACAACACAAAATATGCTAAGTCATATTTTCTCTTATTTATTACTATTTTTAGGAAAGGAAAAAATACAATCTATTTACATAAATCAATGGCTTAATTATTGCACATTATTTATTGATTTACTTTACTCTAGACCTATTTCTTAGTTAGGAATAAAACTCCATTATTCTAAAAAACAATAAAATAGTATGTAATTTCATTAAGATATCTCCCTTATTTTTCATGTGTTTTAATATGACAAGGTGAGACTGATTTACAAATTTTTAAGTTACAGGTATTACTTCTTAATGTAGTTCCATAAATTTATTGAATATAATAATGTTGTTCGTGTCACTAGAATGGGGGGAATTTAAATATGATTTAACTAACATTGGTGAAATATTTGATGAAATATGAGGATATTTGGGGAATTCTCCATGAGAGATTTTTCTCAAGTTTTATCCAAAGGATTTAATGTTATGATTAGTTTGTGTTAAGTAATTCGTTATTCATTAGAGGAAAGAATTTTTAAAATTTAAGGACCCTCCATAGTTGTCTCTAAAGAACTAATAGCTCATGTTACTAGTCTAAGTATTAAGGAAACCAAGTACACCAAGTAAAACTAGGATCAATTCATTAAAAATTTATAATTCTTGTTAGCAACAAGGATATCACTAAGTATGGAAGAGGCTATTTGATAGAAGACTTCCCTTTCCCCTATGATGAGATTACCAGGTAGATAATGAGGTGATTAACACTTAAAGGTAGATACATGGTGGTGAATTATTATCACTTTTCCTTTCTTAATTATTTTATACACGATTATCCTATTATCTTTTTATTTTACATTTTGTAATCTCTAGAGTATTCTATTCATGATGTTAAAAAGGTGAGAATAAATTACCCCTTTATTAGGTGGTAATTTTTAAGATTTATAAGTATAGTATTAAATCAAATAGAGGACCTATCCATCCCTTATAATTCATAAGTATCAATAATAAATATGGCTATAACATTATCCTGAAGATATCTTCTAAGGGTAAACAAGTTAATAAGGAGATTGACAGGCACATGGACAAACATAAGGATAAAAATTGAGAAAGGAAGAAAACAAAGGTGCCATACAATTTGAATTTAGACTTTGATCAAAGGATATAGGAAGTTTTGGAAGGTCTACATATTCTCAATAAAGTAAGGGAGGAGTAGATGATAAAACGAATCATTGAAGCTAATCATAAAGGTAAGAGAAAGATTGGTGATTGCCTCAAATAATTCATGGACTAGATCAAACAACAAATCAAATTGGAAGAGATATTTAAGGAGATAAGGATGCATAATGATTTTTTTCATTAGTTTATGGACCACATCAATTTAAAATACTCTTTCAAAAGCTTCAATCCTAAAGTTTGAATTCTATGTTCTAAAGAAAAGAATGGAATATTTGAACACATAGATGAAATATTGAAAGAAAGAGTTACTAAGATGGAGAAGGAAATTGAAACTATTAATGAAAATTTGGGTATTCTTTTGGAATATATTAAAGTGGTAATGCATAATTATATTATTAATATGGATGGCCTCAAGATGGTTGTTGAGATAAAATAGAAGGATGGTTTTAAAAATGCTATAAAGAATACTAAAAGAGGGGTGTAGGAAAAAGAAACTGATCCTCAATCTCAAGGCCTTATCCAGATGTAAAAATATTTTAAGAATATGGTGTTCAATTGGGAAGAAATGGTTGGGGATGACAAGGATAAATGACATATTCTCCATTATTCTACTATTTTTAGTTATTTTTATACATTTTTGTCATTTCTCTTTTTTTTTTCTATTATTTTATGTTTTAGATAGGTTATAATGTTATATCTAGCTCTTTTGGTCAAACCTACTTTATCCTTATAAAGGATAGGGTCCCTATTTAAAACCTTACTTTACCAATAATTTTTTTAATCCATATAACATAGTGAAAATTATGTGTGATTAGAGAAACATTTGTATGATATGTAGTTCAAAATGGTACGTAGGTTGTGGATAGATAAAAACATGTTTAAGTTTTTATAGAGAATGAAGATATGCCCATAACTTTGTAAGTCTATTGGCCAAAAAGGAAAGCCTGACATCAAAGGGCCATGTTGAAGTTAGTCCTATATCACACTCAAATATCCCTTGAAAATAGACTTTTTAAAAATTAAAATATGATATATAATTGATATGAAATAAATAACACATGTAAATAATTAAGTACGAAACATTTGAAAATGATTTTTAGGTCTTGATTTTGAGCTTTTGAAAAAAAAAAACTAATTATTTATTTTTTAATATATATATATATTTTTAGAATTTTTTGAAATATTTGAACTTAAAATATTTGAAAAAGTGCTAATAAGGATGGTTTAAAAATATAATGAATGGGATGTAATCTAAAAATTTAAAATAAGGTGCTAGATCAAGAGTCTAGAAAAAAGGAAACCAAGCAAGGTACCCCCAAGGTATGTGCAAAAGAGTCATAAAAATATTACATAGATGATTGATATAGATACTGATATACATGCATCCAATGGGCAAGAGACTATGTGTACTCATGGATAATGTAGGTAGATATATTTAATCAAGTGAGTGTTAAGGATGCCATAACATGATAGATATGAAATAGTAATCAAGTTGTTTGTCATAAAGGATGAGCAGTGAAAGCATTATAATATAGTGGTTTTAGATTGTTTCAATCGATTTTAAAATGAAAGAGGGAAAGTTTCTAAAGTGAAAATAAATCCAAGGGCTAAAATAATTAAAAAATTTGAATTTGAATTTATATTTGACAATTTTGTTTATTCATATGCTTGAATTATGTTATGTTAGTACAAATTAAAAGACTTAAAACTAGTTCATGCCATCTTTGCTTGAGAATTTTAGCATTTTATAATTAAAAAAATTTCCAAATTTAAGGAAATGAGAATGTGTAAAATTAAATATTGTGTTTATTGCTTTCAAAATCAACTATTTTTTTATATAGATTTTTTTTTCATTATTCTCAATTTGTGATTGCTTTAGCTTAGGAATCCATACTTGTGGAGGAAACTTAGTTCACACCTTTGAAATTGGGGAATTATATTGATTAAGAAATTATTGTGTTAATTCCTTTTCATTCTTTATGTTTCGAATTTTATAATTATAAATAATATATTTAGATTGATGTTTATCTTTATAAAAGTCTTTTGAAACCATTGTATCTTGTGTTGGCACCTAAAACTGGCCACCGATAACCTCCAATTAGGATTTTGGCTAATTTCTACCTAAATTACATAATTCAGCTAAAAAACACTAAAACATGCTAAATGATGTGAAATTGACATATTAAAGTGTCAATTTTAGCTAGGGTATCCATAAATGGGGCAATGTAATTTATGGGCCAGCTAACTTTGATCAGTCCATTTCAAGTCAAAATGATAATTTTGCACCTAGGTGCTCTAGATTGCTCTTTCCTATCAAATATTTTGCACAAGACTTGTGCCTTTGTTATTTGTTATTGGAAAAATCGTAAATGGGAATATGCATCCAACACATCTGATGTGGACTTCCAATTCTAATCTAGTCAAATTTAGGACCAATAACAAGGCATTCTAATCAATGTGGGTAATTTTTGCACAGTATGCTTAATCATGCTTAAGAGCTAATTAACCCAAATCAAGGCATAATAAAAAATTACATGGAAACTTGTTGAATACTTATTTTTGGAAATGAATATTGAATATATGCATCATCAAGTGACCTCATTTCTTGGGAAGGCATCCCTAGGCCATAAATGCCACAGATATCAAGATTCATGCCCTCCATGCCTCATAAATGCCTTCCATGATGCCCTCCATGCCTCTTAATTGCCCCTTCTTCCAATGTCATGATGAGGATAATTACAAACTTAATTCTAATGATTTAATTAATCCTTAACCACACATCTAAATATTGAGATAGATAGTTCAGATTGATTCTGATCAAATTTAAAAATATATAAATAGGAGGCCTCACAACATCATTTATAAGCTTAATTTTTGCAAAGTTATAATGCAAGATTGGCTCCAAAATCTTTATGCAAATAATGCTACCATGCCAAATTGATTCCAAGCCAAGCCAAGCCACAAGCCAAAGATGCTAAGGAGAGATGGAGGTATCCAAGCTTCCATTGCCAAGGACTTCATGAGTATAAGCTAAGCAAACCACTACTACAAAGGCATTTGGAGCATCCAAAGAAGGTGAAGGGATTATTGTGTTTTCATTCCTTGATTTTTAGTTGTATTTTTCATTTTATTTTTTTAGTTAAGCTCTCCCTAGTGTCTAGGCCTAGAGATTTTATGTTATTAGTGTGTTTATTTTACTTTGTTTTCATTTTGGAACTAACACCACATTAACCATCCTCTCTTGAGTCAAATTCTTAGATCACATATGGCATGCCTGACAGGACTAGACGTATCCCACACATGAAGGAGATCCTTTTGCAAATCTAAAATATTTATTTGAGCCTTTAAAAATATTTCAAATTAATTTTATAACTTTATTTTATTGTTTTTGCTTACCACAGTTTTTACATAGTAACCGACGTCGCTAGAAATACTAACATCAATTACCTGACTCAACCAATGCTGATCAGTAGAACTGACATCGATTAGATCTTGGTGGACCGTAACTGATGTTGGTGGTAATAACTAACATCAATAACTATGTTTTTTCCAAAAACACAAACCTGAGAGCTATGTTTCCAAAGTTTGTTGTTTCAAACTCAAAAGGGCTTCAAAGCTAAGGGACATGCTAATAATTTTGCTGTAGTACCAAGTAGGATATTTGATCAAAACATGTTTAAATCACTTTTCCATGCTTAAAATTTGATTAATAACTTTGTTTTGGTGCTTAAAAAAGAATTTTTAGGTGTTTTTGATGAATGTTTTTCAAAGTTTACAACTAAGACCAAGGGGTCAAATGAACACCACCAAACTTTTCATTTGGGTTTAAAATTGAACAAAATTTTCATTTTTGTTTGTAATAGTTGTTTAATTATATTTTATTTGGAAAAAATAGGTGTGTTGTATGTATGCTCTTCCATTTATCCCCTATAGGGAACCCTTGGAATCAAAAGCACCATTTCTATTGTAACTAGCCTAGTCTAAGGCTTAGAAAGAAAGTCATCTAAAGCACTCCCCAAAAACTCATCAAAGTTTGGGTGACCTTGAAAATGACACTAAATTATTTCTAATTTCATGATTTATTTATTTTTATGCATATTGTCTTGCGAGGGGGACTTCATCACCTCCCATGAGTTTTATAGGGAAGCTTTGACCTAGGGTTTCATCTCCTGACATTCACTTCATTTGACTCTTTTAAAGTTGTAGATAGGACGTAGTGGCACTTTGGACATCGCACCACACTGAGAGAATAGGAGGATGTAGTGGTTGCGAAAAGACTAGACCTTTTTGCAAAAATCCAAGTGATACAGACCTAAAATCTATGCTTTTATTTTGCATTGTTTGGTGTGAAAGTCATTATGAAATTAATTCCCCTAGATCGTTCTGAAACTTGTTAGATTTTATTCAAATCCCCACTTGCCATCAAAGTATTATTGGTGCAAGGTGCACCTCAAGGTCCATGTCATAGTATTGTAATTTGAGATAAGGGGGTGTAAAAACCCTATTATGTAATGCACATTTACTTTTGAATAAACACTTAAAATCCTCTCAAAAGATGTATATTAATAGATTCCAACAATACTAAGAAACCTTGTCAGTTTAGGATCTAAGAACAGTTAATTAGTTGGTCTTATCCTAGATTAAAGTATTATTTTGAGTCAAAACTTAGTGTAAACAAATAATCCAAAAATAAACATAGTCCAAATTTTCCTTTGAACAAAGAGGCATTATGTTGTTCATGTAAGGTCATTAATTTACCTTGTTCAAATTTCATCAAAAGCTTAAGAGTCATATCATCCACTTTTGCATAGTTATGCTACTCGATTGAGTCTAGACCTTTATTGATATTATTTAAGTCCTTTACTTATAATCTAAATTCAAAATTACACCTTTACAAGTTAATAGGGTTGATGTGTTGAGTGGGTTCACCATTTTCACTAAACTTGAGGGAACTTAGGTTTAATTTCCAATTTGGGTTGAAGGTCATTTAAGAATCATAATCATTATCATCAATTGATAGACTTAAGCCATTTTATTCCAAACACTTGCACTTTAAGTCTATACATGAGCAAATTTTGAGTTAAGAAAGGTAGTGTTATGTTGTTAGAATTATGGAATATGTCTTTGCCTTAAAGAGATTTAAATTTTTTTTTTATTACACCTTTTGGGTAGTGTAGAATTGTTACGCTAGCCAAATAATTTCAAACATTGATTCATAGATCCTCTTGCATAGAGTTCTAAATTTGTTCCTATATTTTTAGACCAATTCAAGTGTACTTTTGTAATATTTTGTCTAAAATGGTTCTACCATTCACCTTTGTCTAGCCTATTTTTCAAAAGAACCAAGTTTTATACTATTATTTATGAGAAAATAAACTATTGCTAAAGTGCCTTTTGTTTCATACATTATACCTAGTTGATCAAGTTCATATCTAAAAATCAAATGCCTAGTGTTGGTTACAAGTGTTTCAAATCTATTAGATTAAAACTTTCATCTATTTTCAAAGTCTAGATTTTGATGTTGTTTGGCCAAGAGTCCTAGCACATGCTTTGTTTAAGCCTATATTTTGATGCCACGTTTGGCCAAAAGACCTATCAACTTTTAAATTCCTAGATTAGACTGATTTGAAACACTTCGACCTTAGAGTTTAGCATTTTGATTTTTAGTCCATTTACTTACTTGACTTTGTGTGGATAGTGAAATGTTAGATACTTCACTCTATCTTGTTTCCTCACAAACCTTTGCATAAACCTATTGATCCTTTTGGAAAATCTAGACCAAGCTAAAACATCATATGTTTTAGACATTGTCCTTTTTAGAGTTTATATAACTCTTTGACCTTTTATCATAAAGCATTGACTATGGATCCCAACATGTATTCCTACACTTGTAGTGGACTCATGTATAATCTAGGGATTAGTATTGTGGTTATGCAAGAAAAAATGGTGGAAGACCCCTATGTGGATAACATTGTTTGTGAGATGGATTATTATCCCTCTTATAATACTCAATTAAGATCACAAAGCCATGATCCATTAGCTAATTATCTGGTTAACACACTACCTTATTTAGAGTAAGATCAAGAACAAATATCATAATACCTAGCTACAATACCCATAGTGGATGAGCCAATTATTCAACAATCATATTCTATCGATACAACTTCCACGTATGATCCATTGTTATTTAAGCGACATTTGTTATAGAACAAGGATGAGATTTTGGTTAGAGCCATATAGGTAAGGGCCAAGTTTTTGATAGATTTCCCCCATAAAAATTTACCAAATCTAGTAAGAGTGCCCCACAATATCATTTATGATCAGTAGGCTTCTTCTAGCAATCTTATGGCTCTAGTCCAAATAACATACCAAGATCCTAATATATCTGATCGAAGCAAAAACATCATAGAAGATAAATTTAAAAAAATATAGATAGCATATCAAACCTACCTAAATCTAGTACATGATTTCAATCAGATGAACATGGTAACTAAGCCTCTCATTGACTTAGTTCCTTCAACAAGAGTGATGATATAATTAACTAGATAAGAGAATCTGAGTTTTTACCCATTCATACAAACCACTCTGATAGATAACTTGATGCATATGCCAATTATTAAATAAGTCTCTTCAACCTCTACATTGAATAGTGAGCCAAACATAATGGACAAAGTGAAAACAACATCCAATCTTGATCATAGTGGTACTAATACATAAACAACTAGCCAACAACATGTGCCTATAGTTAATCCTATGAATAGGTAATCATACCAAGGAATAGGATTTTCAACACCCCAATCTTAACCAACTACTTCCTCAACTGTACAACCTATAGTGTTAGGTAATCAAACAATGGCCAATGTCACACCTCAATGATAGAATGTGATAAATCCTACGCCCCCTCAATAGGTAGCGAGTAGTATTCCATAATAGTAGACATAGTCTAGTGTATCAATGCAATAAAATATGAATAAATTACCACATCAATTAGGGGAAACACATATTCTACCTCACCAGGTAATGAAAAGCATATATCTTTAGTCACATACTAATATGCCAATTCAAAACCAAGTAATGACTAGTTAATAACATGTAAATATTGGTCAGCAATAGATGCCAAATCTATAATCTACTTTCACTTCTTCATAGTAATTCATGAAATAAAGAGGTCCCCATGTTTCTCAAGTACCTATTAGATAACTGATGGTTTAGAATATGCCACAAATTTAGAGACATGGTCTTGGTCTACAAGTTCCCACTCAATAGTAAGGTTCTATTAGTCAATAATATGTCCCTTTTCAACCATAGTAGGCATAGTATAGTTATATTCCTCCATCCCAACCATAAAATACTCTAATTCAAACCTTTATCTCCAACATAAACTAGAATATTGCATAACCAAATGTGTAATTTCTAGTACATCCTAATCCATGTATGCGTATTCTTGGTCCATTCCCCAACCAAGCCAATATACCTCAATAGGTGTCTCCATCATACCCTGGTCAAAGTGTCTTACTTGTGACCTCTCAACCATTTACCCAAACCAAAATTCTCCCTCAAACCAATATCCCTTCTAGTTTCCTATCCCAATAATTATAATAAATGAAGGATGTACTTGCTACCATTTAGATTAGGAAGTAGACTAAAAAGGTCAAATTAGATGATGTGTGTTATTATCCATTCAACATAGAGTATTTGCATATACCATTTCCTCTGAGATATGAACCATTGAAATTTGATAAATACAAAGGAAAGGTGATCTTAAGGCTCATTTGACTAGATTTTTTGTTGCATTTCAACCAATGGCATATAATGATATATACCATTTTCTGTTGTTTCCAAGGAGCTTGGCTAGACAAGCCTTGAAGTGGTTTTTGAAGTTTTCTAAGAATTTAGTAACAGACTTTGATGATCTTTTTGATAAATTTGTGTAGCACTTTTCCTATAATCTTGAGCATGAGATTTCATTAGTAGACCTAACACAAGAAAACCAAAAAGCTAGGGAGGGTTTTTCAAGTTATTTACAGAGATGAAGAGCCTTTGCAAGTTATTTCACCCATATTTTACTAGATAAACAATTAGCCACTATGTTTACTAAAAATTTACTTAGTGAGATAGCCTACCATCTAGAACTACAATGTGCACATACATTCAAAGAGATCATTGATAAAGGTTTGTTGATCGAGAGGGTACTCATCAATAAGGGAGTCATCAAGCTCAATTTAACTAATCAAAATCAAGGTACCAATTAAGGAAATAACCAACACCCCAATCAAAAGCAAGTATCACAACCAGCACAGGCTAATAATAAAAAAGATCGAAGTAATTCAATCAAAATAATAATGTTATGGGAAAGGAAGTAATCAAATCCAACCATATGTAAACTATGTAAATCTCATTCGCACTACCTTTATAGCTTACCCCTACCCAACAATGTCTCCAACTAATGCTGAAAGCACAACAACCAAAACCTATACAACAACCTTTACCATTATAAACCCCTCCTCCTAAGAGAATCATGCCTCCACATCATGTCTTTACTGACCTAAGAGAATCTATTGAGTCTATATTTTTCAATATTTTTACTACTAATCTGATTAATTGGCCTATACCAAAACATTATCTACAAGGCATTCTTATCTTGATTGGTATGGTGAAAATGAATTTTGTGACCATCCTCAGGTCAATGGGCATAATCTACAAAGATTTGTCCAAATTAAGCATTTAATTGAGAATATGTTAAAGAATGGGGAAATAAAATTTAATAATGGTGATTCCACTTCCAATAAAACTCTTGGGATCTATCAAAACCCCTTTCCCCAACATAACAATCAACAACAATAGAAACATTAGCAACAACAACAATGGCTAGTATAGCAATAAAATCAATAGTATCAAAATCAAAGGTTGAACCAAAAAACTCAACAAAATTAGCAATAGAATCCACAATGATAGAATAATGGAAAAAACCAAGGTTAGAATGGTAACAACCAACAAAATTACCATGCAGTTAGACATGACTATAATAGGGTTGTAGGTAATATTTTAGGGGGTAGCATTAATACCATCTCCATTAATCCTAGACTAAGTTTTACTTAGCCTAGAGCATTAATAAATAACAATATTCAACCAAATCACATGGATAATACTTCTTTGATCTAGGAGTGTATACGCACAAACTAGGACTTACTTTTCTAGATCTTATAGTGTTAACTCATTCTTGTCACGTGACCACATGCAAGTGAACCGGCAACTGAGACTTGTTTTATCTAGTCCCACACCATTTCCAATAGCAATTAGCAATAATGGTCCAACATTTAACCTTAATTGTGTAATCACAAGTTGAAGGTCAAATATTACTATCCCAGGCCCATAACCATCTACCTCTTTGCCTGTCATCCAACTAGTCATTCAACCCTAGAATAAACCATTCACTATTAACCAAGACAAGAAGTTTGATATTATGAAACCATTGTAGAAGATACCAATATAAATTTCTATCTTAGATTTTCTATAGATGTCAATAATCCACAAGAACATCTTGAATGAGTTCTTGATCCAATCCACTATTGCTAGTGACATATCCCTTGATAAATTTCAAGATTTGGTTAGAAACCTATCTCCAACCCAACAAGTCACATTCAAAAAAAGAGATATGTCTTCCCTTGGCCCACTCCATAATAACCCATTATACATAGAAGTTTATATCAGATGGAATAAAGTGAAATGTGTTCTTATTGACAATGGATATGGCCTCAAAATAGTGTCTCTAAAGCTCATCAAGCTTCTTGGGTACATAATGATAGATCTCCAACCATAAATAATAACTATAAAAGCCTATGATAATCAAGAAAGAGAATCACAAGGCACCATTAGTTTCCATGTTATCATAGGGCCTTTGATCCATGATACACTTTGCCATGTGCTTGATCTGGAGTTATCATACAACATACTTTTAGGCAAGCCATGGTTACATGATATTTGTGTAGTCCCTTCAACACTACACCAATGTATCAAGTTTTCCCACTCAGGTATGGAGGTGAATATTCTAAGAGATTTATACCCATATGAACACTACAAGCATCGTGAGGCTGAGTTTCAAAGCTATAATTATTAGTAAAGCATGAATCCAAGTTCCAAGAAAGATAAAACGAAGGCTATACTTATTGATCCTTCACCAGATAATTGCATAGATCTTAATACCTTGGATTTCCTTTATCACATGCCACCTCCTAAAGCTTCTAATAATTTCACCATTTCAAATAATGGACTAGGAGAGTATGTGACTCATGATATATTTCATATCACCAATCTGCCTCAGAATTTAGAAGTCTTTGGGTGATCTAAAGTCATCCCACATATGCATTGGCAATAAAAGAACAAAGATAAGGGACCTTTCACATTTGTACTAAGATTTGGCCTAGGAACTAACCCTCTTGAAGGGGATGACTTATGGTTATACAATGATGACAAAGTTTACTATTATAAAAATGCAAAGTATCCTATTCCTAATAGGATCATGGAGTGGCACAAGTATGAAGGAAGAGGCCTTAGACTAAATCAACAAGGAACTATCGAGCCAATTTCTATGACTAAGTATGAAAGACCTTATGTAGTTTGATTTAAACCACCTAAGGGTGACCCCACATATCTTATTCAAACTCCATCACTAGCAACTATTGATGATGGTGTTGATAGTGAAGTAGAGTCTGATCATAGCCTCACTTTTTATGACCTAGCTAAAACCAATCTATTTTATAACAATGCCATTTTTACCCTTACCCTTATCATTCATTATAACCCATTACCATTATATTGTCCCTAATTGATAGATTGGGATCAACAATATCTACCAATTGATGAGTTTCAGAATGATGAGGCATTCTATGACTTTTTAGGCCTTAGAGACAATGTTTCATTTGGAGATCACAAATCAAGATTCTCAATCATATTGGATCTTATAGCCTATTTTGGAGAGTGAGTGAACACCTTTAGCCAAAAATAAATAAGTAAAAATTTGAGGTCCTAAAGTGAAAACCTCTTTGAGGTGCTTTTTGATTAGAGAAAACATAAAGATAAAGGCTAGTCTAGTGGTGAAAACCTATCTCAGGCACCATTAGATGGGGGTGTTCATTCTTATTCAAATTTAGAATAGGAGACCACCAATGATGAACTTGCCTAAGAATCAAAATTTAGCTTTGAACAACAAGTATTTGATCAAATTCTTCAATTTTTTTTTACTATTTTTGTTACATGGCTAGATTTCCCATTAGGGAACACAGATTCATCATGCCTAGGAGAAGTTAAAGAACAAATCCTAACAAAGGACCCTGACATAATCTAATAGTTTAAGTCATTACCTACTATCCTAGAAGATGGTTTCACCCTTCTAGTCAAAGATACAAAAAAGGTAAACAATGGGATTTTATCAGACCTAAAGTGGATAAAATTAGGAACATCTCTCACTGAGGAGGAATGTGACATCTTTACAACTTTATTGAGAGAGTTTGTGGATATTTTGCATGGGCCTATTTTGACATGCCAGGTTTAGACCCTGCCTTGGTTCTACACCACCTTATGGTTAATATTGAAACCAAACTAGTAAAACAAAAGCTACACAAGATGCATCCTCACATTATTGGATTAGTAAATAAAGAGTTGGAAAAACTCTTAGAAGCAGGATGTATCTGATCCATTGACTACTCTAAAATGATCTCTAATGTGTTACCTGTTAGTAAAAAGCTTGAAAGGATTAGAATTTATACTATTTTTCAAGACATCAACAAAGCTTTTCCTAAAGATGATTTTCCCTTACCTAATATTGACATGATAATTGACTCCATAGCTGGTTATGAAATGTTTTCACTTATGGATGGATTTTTAGGATATAATTAGATCAAAATAACACCAAAATATCAGCATAAAATAGCATTCACCACTCCATGGGGAACATTTTGTTATCAGGTGATGCCATTTGACTAGGGAAAAAGTAAAGATAAAGGCCATTTTAGTGGTGAAATCTATCTCAGGAACCATTAGATGGGGGTGTTCATTCTTATTCAAATTTAGACTAGGAGACCACCAATGAACTTGCCTAAGAATCAAAATTTAGCTTTGAACAACAAGTATTTGATCAAATTCTTCAAATTTTTTTTGCTATTTTTGTTACATGGCTAGATTTCCCATTAGGGAACTCAGATTCATCATGCCTAGGAGAAGTTAAAGAACAAATCCTAACAGAGGACCCAAACATAATCTAATAGTTTAAGTCATTACCTACTATCCTAGAAGATGGTTTCACCCTTCTAGTCAAAGATACAACAAAGGTAAACATTGGGATTTTATCAGACCTAAAGTGGATAAAATTAGGAACATCTCTCACTGAGGAGGAATGTGACATCTTTACAGCTCTATTGAGAGAGTTTGTGGATATTTTTGCATGGGCCTATTCTGACTTACCAGGTTTAGACCTTGCCTTGGTTCTACACCACCTTATGGTTAATCTTGAAACCAAACTAGTAAAACAAAAGCTACAAGATGCATCCTCGCATTGTTTTATTAGTAAATAAAGAGTTGGAAAAAATCTTAGAAATAAGATGTATCTGATCCATTGACTACTCTAAAAGGATCTCTAGTGTGGTACTTATTAGTAAAAAGCTTGAAAGGATCAGAATTTATACTAATTTTCAAGACATAAACAAAGCTTATCCTAAAGATGATTTTCCCTTGCCTAATATTAACATGATAATTGACTCCATAGCTGGTTATGAAATGCTTTCACTCATGGATGGCTTTTTAGGATATAATTAGATCAGAATAGTACTAGAAGATTATCATAAAATAACATTCACCACTCCATGGGGAACATTTTGTTACCAGGTGATGCCATTTGGCCTTAAGAATGCTAGAGCTAAATATAAAAGGGCCATGATTATCATATTCCATGATCTAATGCATGATATTTTTAAAGACTATATCAATGACATATTAAGAAATCCAAAACCAGTGCTGACCATCTAACAGTGCTGCACAAGATATTTGAAAGACTATGAGAGTCCAAAGTTAGAATAAATCCAAATAAATGTGTATGGTGTAAACTTAAGAAAATTAGTTAGATTTATAATGTCTCATAGAGGTATTGAAGTCAATCTAGCTAAAGTCCATGTTATAATCAAGATGCCACCACCAACCATTTTGAAGCAAGTCCATAGTTTATAGGGTAAAATCTAGTCCATCTGATGCTTCATCTCTTAGTTAGTAGATAAGTGCCATCCATTTACACACCTTTGAAGAAAAGAGTTGAATTTCACTGGGATGATCACTGTCAAATAGATTTTTAATAGCTCAAATACTACCTCTTTTATTACCTCTTATGCTAGGAAATCCATTTTTGTTATACCTATCAACTACTAATTATGTTATAGGGGCACTCTTGGCTCAACATGATGATAATGAAAAGGAACATGTTGTTTACTACCTAAGTTGTACCTTGGTTACATATGAAAATAATTATGAACTTATTGAAAAATCTTTTCTAGCCATGGTTTTAACAACTCAAAAACTACATCATTACATGTTGAATAATAAAACCATGGTCATTTCAAAGGTATATCTGCTCAAGTATCTACTATCTAAAATAGATTTTCAAGGTAAAATGGCTAAATAGATCATGCTTCTCAATAAATTTGACATAGAGTATGTCAATCATAAGGTAATCAAAGGACAAGTTCTTATAGATCAACTCACAAATGCACCTCTCACAGACACCTAACCACTCACATTTCAATTTCCTGATGAATCCATCATAGACACACCCCTTGAGGAGCAGCCCTAGAAACTATATCTTGATGGTTCATTCACTACACATGGATCAAGGGTAGGCCTATTGTTTATTATACCATAGGGGGATCTAATCCCTAAATCCTTTAGAATCAACTTTCCTTATACAAACAACATGGCTAAGAATGAAGTGCTTGTTGTAGGACTTTGATAATAGTGCAGTATAATATATCTCATCTCTAATTTTATGGTGATTTTCAGTTAATCATCAATCGGGTTACAAATCATTTTTAGACCAAAGATGACAAGCTGGTTCCATATAAAGACATGGTCAACACTCTTAAACAAAAAATTACCAACATTTAGTTTGAGCATATACCTAGGGCTAGTAAAAAAACTATATATTTGCCATGGATACCATTGGATCTCTAATCTAACAAATAGATAAAGATAGAGAGTATCAATTCCTCATCAAAAATTTGTCAGCACCAGCTCATGAACCATCAATCATCACCATGATTTTTGATATTGTTGGTCCTAATTCTATCTAATATTTAGACCTTTACAACTACCTTCATGACCAAATTATACCACCTAACCTATTTTAAAAATAAACCAAAACCTTCATTCATCATTCCACTTGTTATACTCTACTTACATCCACCCTTTACCATCATAGTTTTGATGGAACTCTACTTCATTATTTAACTATGGTAGAGTCTACATTAGCACTAAGAGAATTTCATGGAGTACATGGAGCCCATTATAGTGGGGAAGTCCTATCCAAAATATCTTGAATACTAGTTATTATTGGCCCACAATGGATTTAGATGCCACTACATATGTAAAAAAGTGTGATAAATGTTAATGGCATGCTAATCTAATTCATACCCCAGGAAAAAATCTAAAACTGATGTTGACACCATAGCCATTTTATACATAGGGACTTAAATTCATTGGGAAGATTAACCCCACTTCATCTGATGGCCATAAACATATCCTTACTACCACTGAATATTTCACTAAGCAGGTTGTAGTTATACCCCTCAATTACGTGATTGGAAATCAAATTTCTAAATTCCTCTTCAACCACCTCATTTGCCACTATGATATTCCCTCTGACATTATATATAATAATGGAGGATCATTCAAGAAAAAAGATGTAGACTAGTTATATACTAAATACAACATCACACAACATTTTTCTACAATATATTACCCTCAAAGTAATGGCAAGGTCGAGGCATGTAACAAAAACATTGTCAATATTCTCAAAAAGATTGTTAATAATGTTGGTCATGACTAGTACCTCTAAATATTCCATACCCTTTGGGCATATCGTACTAATCATTGTACCCCCATAGGAGCCACTCCATACTCACTTATTTATGGTACTAAAACCATCCTTCCCATTGAGGTTGAATTTAATTCACTATGCATCTCTTTTAAGCATGTCCTAGATGATCATGACTATTGAGTAACTCGATTGCAAGAGCTAGACCTACTTGATGAGAAATGCATGGTCATGCTCAATAATATTCAAGCATATCATAATTGACTCAAAACTAGGGGCAACATTAAACCTTGACTTACCAACTTGCCACTTCCTATGCCACACTGTGCCTTTTTACCACCTGTGCCTATTTTGTTTAAATTGACTATTGCACTAGTTGAGTTCTTCCACTATAATGGTGGAACTACAGTGACTTGAGGTCCTACTCTAAGACTAAGTAGGTAGTGATCAATACTTGTTGAGGCTAGCTCAATCACCCTAAGCCACACTCTCACCATTTTATGAGTAACCTGAACCATGCTCTCACTATTGTATGAACAACTTAAGCCATGCCCTCACCATTTTACAAACAACCTAAGCCATGTTCTTACCATTTTTTGAGCAATTGAAGCTACAGTCTCACTATTTTGTGAGCAACTTAATCCATTCTCTCGCTATTTTATGAGCAACCTAAGCCACACTCTCACCATTTTGTGATCAACCTAAGCTATGCTCTCACCATTTTTTGAGTAACCTAGGCCATGCTCTCACCATTTTGTGAGCAGCCTAAACCACACTCTTTCCATTTTGAGAGAAACCTAAGCCATGATCTCACCATTTTGTGAGCTTGAAATATTTAGTATCTCATCATTCTTGATTGAGTTGAGATAATTCAAACAATTCTAAACACATTTCAAAAAATTATTAGAAAAAAACAAAAACATTGACCACTTTTTTGCCTTAAAGATTCTGGAAACCTTTACTAAGTTACAAGAAAATCACTTGTCATTTAGTTTCCCAATCCTTTTTGGCCTTTTTCTCTCATGCACTTATCATTTTACAAGACCATTCTTCTTCTTCTATCACATCCATTCTATTTATTTTTCTCAGCTATCACATTCTTCCCATTCCCTAGCAGAACTACATTTAGCCTAAAGTTTTTTATTCGATATTACATCCATGGAACTATGTAGGCAACATCCATTTGCCTAGTGCATATAGAGACAACTCAGCCACCCCCTTTTTTATTCTATTCCTCCATTTAATTCATTTGTTAAGTTGTCACCTGTTTTCTAGGGACAATGTTCATAGGGTTTTTATTACATTATTTGTTTGTTTTTGCTTATTTTGTTAGTTTGTCTATTTGTTTATTTGAATTTAGTATTATTGCCTTGATTTAGTTTATGTATGTTCATTACATGATTCCTTGTCCACACTTACACTTGAATCCATCCATATTCATATGTTTACATTGTCATCATGGTTTCTATCATTGGTGCATTATTTTTTATTGACTATTGGATTATGGAAGTCAGTCTCTATGCATATTTGGGCCAATTCCTCATGATGTTATACCATGATGCCTACCATCACATGATACAACAAACCTCAGATTCAAGAAGTCTATTCAACAATGGTGATATCTCTTCAACACTGACATCCTGATTCACTCCCAATCATATCCTAAATTGAGTAATTAACCATGAAATAATTTCAACCTTTATTAGTTCAGATGTGCATCTCCCTACTAGTAGGTTGTTACAATTCATCATTACCCTCTATGTTAAGTTATCATCTTCCTTATCCAACTTTATCATGTTTTCCATAATCGAGGTCCAATGATTATAACTATTTATGGGAAAATCATTGCACACTATCCCAGTTGCATTTCTCAATGATTATAACCACCTTTGAGTAAATCATTGTATTATCACCATTTTACCTTTTTGCCTATATAGGGGCATGCTATTCTCTTGTTTGTCTATCCTAACTGGGTAGGTCCATCTTCTTAATGATTATAACCACCTTTAGGAAAATCATTGTGTTATCATACCATGTTGTTACTATCAGGGTACAATATTTATAACTACCTTTGGGCAAACCATTGTGCACCATCCCACTTGAATTCTCAATGATTTTGATTATTTTTTCACTATCATTGTGTTTTCACCCCATCATCTTTCCTTTTTTTGGTCCCCTCATTTTCCTTTTTTTCAAGGAACCATTTACTAACCTCGTGCCAATCATTCCCTTGAGGGGGCATCATATAGTTAGTTTATCATCATTGTAGTTGTAGGCATATAGGACCTTTTCATTAATTGAGAAGATGTTACTATTCTTATAGCTTGTAATGCCTTCCCAAACAAGGGATAACTATAGACACCTAAAACTAGCCATCGATAACCTCCAATCTAGCTTTTGGCTAATTTCTACCCAAAATGCATAATTCAGCTTTAAAATACTAAAACATGCTAAATGATGTGAAACTAACATATTAAAGTGCTAATTTTGGCTAGGGTATCCCTAAATGGGGAAATGAAATTTATGGGCTAGCTAACTTTGATCAATCCATTGCAAGTCAAAATGAAAATTTTACACCTAGGTGCTCTGGATTGCTCTTTCCCATCAAATTTTTCACAAGACATGTGCCTTTATTATTTGTTTTTGGCAACATCCTAAATGGGAATACACATATAATGTATCTTATGTAGACTTCCAATTCTAATCCAGTCAAATTTAGGACCAATAACAAGGCATTCTAATCAATTTGAGTAATTTATGCACAATGTGCTTAATCATGCTTAAGAGCTAATTAACCCAAATCAAGGCATAAAATGAAAATTCTATGGAAACTTGTTGAATACTTATGTTTGGAAATGATTATTGAATATCTACATCATCAAGTGACCTCATTTATTGGGAAGGCATCTCTAGGCCATAAATGCCACATATATCAAGATTCATGCCTTTCATGCCTCATCAATGCCTTCCATGATGCCATCCATGCCTCTTAATTGCCCCTTCTTCCAATGTCATGATGAGGATAATTACAAACTTAATTCCAAAAATTAAATTAATCTTCAACCACACATCTCAATCTTGAGATAAATGGTTCAGGTTGATTCTAATCAAATCCAAAAATCTATAAATAGGAGGCCTCACAACATCATTTCTAAGCTTAATTTGTGCAATGTTATAATGCATGATTAGTTCCAAAAGCTTTATGCAAATAGTGTTACCATGGAAAATTTATTCCAAGCCAAGCCAAGTTATAACCCAAAGGTGCCAAGGAGAGATGGAGGTAGCCAAGCTTCCATTGACAAAGACTTCATGAACACAAGTTGAGCAAGCCACCACTACAAAGGCATTTGGAGCATCTAAGGAAGGTGAAGGGATTATTGTGTTTTCATTCCTTGATTTTTAGTTTTGTTTGTCATTTGCTATTTTAACTAAGCTCTCCTTAGTGTCTAAGCCTAGAGATGGTATGATATTAGTGTGTTTATTTCACTTTGTTTTCATTTTGGAACTAACACCATACTAACCATCCTCTCTTGAGTCAAATTCCTAGATCACATCTTGTATTTGGATTTTTTAAGAAATATTGTGTTTATCCCTTGGAGATTTTAACTATAAAAATGATGAATTTTTTAATTTGTTATGAATTATTTGAAATGATATAATTCAATTATTTACAATATACTTTATATTTTATTATAACACATAACAATAATTATCATGATGTCCATTATTTCCATGAGAAGTATAAAATGGTTTACCCTTAATTTTTTTTAATTGACAAGGAAGGTGGTAGTAGTTAGGGTGTAGTTTGATTAGTATTTTGTGTAGTAATGTATCAAATATATCATTTGGGAAATGTTTGAAAGAAAATTTTAGTGGCTATGAGTTATTTAATGTAGGGTAATAAGTATGATTATTAATTTTTTGAAGGGTTTTTTTGCCTTTATGAAAGAATTTGAATTTTTCCACTATAGATTGAACATTATGCACTAGATTATGAAAATCAAGATGGGCCTTTTTATTTAATATTTATTTAGCATATGTATTTTGAAGGGATATAAGTTAACTTGTGTGCATAAACATTATTTTAATGGGCATAGTTATGTATATGTTATATATATCACTCAATATCCTCATGTATATTATTTAATAATTGAAAAATACCCAATTGTTCTTCTAATGATAAGGATTTATAATAAAGAGCTAGTAATTATTCACATTTATAATAGAGTACCTTATTTTTTAATGTAAAAATTATTCATATATAAAAAATATATTGAACTTATATATTGATTAGTTTGTAAATTAATTAATGCATAGTAGTCTTGAATCATAAAATGTAATCACAAACATGCTCAAATTTTCCTTGATGTATATAAGGTAACTTCTCATAAGTGACACTAAGTAACTTATTTTGAATATATTTTATTAATAATTGTTCTTCTAGTTATATAATTTATGGATCCATAAGGGAGAGAATGAAAACAATAAATTACACATCCCATAAGACTCTTAGAAAATAATCATAATAATATGAAAGTATCATTATAACCATTCATGGTTTCTCAAAAGGATAAAAGATGTAGATAAGTGTCCACACTTCCATAAAATTTTAAAAATGTGGACATTTTGAATTTGGAAGGTAAAGTTGCATATAATATATTACACACAATAGGATTAACATAAATTGTAGTGGAGTTAACCAAAGCATGATATGATTTACTTTATGAGGATAATTAATGTAATTTATTTTTCAAAAGATCCTATGACATGGATTAAATATATTTTTACTTGGGAATACATTTTTAGGTTATTAATATGTTCAATTAAGGGTTGAATTACATTGGTAATATTATCCATTTGAACACTAGTTCTTATATGAGAATGAGGAGGAAAGACAAAATTTTTATTTGGTTTAGAAGATTCACTAGATATATATGAATAATTTGGTTCTTTTTTATTGATAAATAACATAAGTGTCATTATCAAGATATGCATTTTCATCATGTCATAACTTTATGCTAAGATTATGACATTGTGGCATAATATTAGCATCATGTGTAGATAAGTATGAGGTTGAAGTGGAAGCAAAATCATAATATGTGTTAAAAATAATGTCATTTATTTTAATTATAGCTTGTGATGTGCTAAGGGAAGATGAAATAAGTTAATCCTCCTTGTTTTACAAATGAGAATAACTATGGCACGTAAATCTAATAATTATATAGAAAGGATGACATCATTACTGTTTGTTTTTTGTTTATTTTTTGGACTTCAAGATAAGGAGAAATAGATATTTATTCATGAACAATAGCATCTGTATTCATTCATATTTTATTTATGTGTTTTTATAAAGCATTAAGAAGGTGGAAATATAAGTTAGGTGGTCAAGGATAAGGTTACTCCTTTTAGATGGAAGGTTGTAATTTAAGACATAATAAATAGTCATCTTGAGGATGGTCTTATTACTTTATATTATGAGTTAAGGAAAACATTAAAGGATAATCTAAATTATAATTGGAAGGTAAATCCATATTAGAAGATAAATATGAATCAAAAGAGGAGTCTAGAGGTAGTTTTGAAGGGGGATATAGAGATGTAATCAAAGAGGAATTTATAAATGAATTCAACATAGAGTCTAAAAATAAATTTGAAAAGGAATATATATGTGCTCTAAAGAGGAATCTAAGGGTGAAACTAAATAATAATCTAGACATGTAAATAAATAGTAATGTATAGGTGAAGCCAAAGAAGAATCTACATATGAATCTAAAGAGAGATTTAGGGATGAATCATGAGGGAAATCCAAAGGAGAATCTATAGGTGAAACTAAGAAAAATATAGAGATGAATCCAAAGAGGGATTCAATTATTAATAAAGAGGTAAATCCAAATAAAAATCTAGAGATGAACCCGAAGTGGGGTTCAAGGATGAACCAAAATGTGTATTATGATATTTAAGATCAAATATACTAATTGGTTCTATGTATTGATACTAAAAATATACATCAAAATTATATTTTCCATTTAATGACACATAATAAAAATAAAATCCATCTATATATGTTTCTTCCATAAGTTTTTTCTTATTTTGGTTCATCCATTCATCATCATAACTAAAAGGCATAACATAAACAAATAATATTTTTTATAGAGGATGAATACCATTATCATAGTTAATGCGACTATCCATGATATACACAAGGAACTTGAATATAAAAAATGTAACAAATAAAA
Source organism: Torreya grandis (assembly GCA_037957365.1). Lineage (NCBI taxonomy): Eukaryota > Viridiplantae > Streptophyta > Pinopsida > Cupressales > Taxaceae > Torreya > Torreya grandis. Next base: position 1,398,682 of record JARHVA010004734.1, on the reverse strand, counting down.
ATCTTAATTGTCTATAGTAATCATGAATACACAAAATATATAATGAATATGAAGATAATATAATAAAAATCAAGGTATAATGGGTGATATAGTCAAGGGATTAAACAAATTTTTAGGCTCTCAAATACACTTTCTCATTCATAAACTAGTTTCAGTCAATTATTTTAGATTAGCAAATACAAAGGCTAGACCATGCATGTAGTTGACTATCTTATCTATGCAAGTAAAATGAAAGTAACTTCCCTAGGTGATATGATATTTTTAAGTGCATAAAAAATAAAATGGATAAAATATACTTCCCATGGTATAAACAAGGAACCCTAAGAATTGTTGTAAATATTGTCATTGATGTCAAAGGTCTAACATTGGTGATAAAGGCCCCAGTACATTTAATTATGTTTTTAATATTCATATCTTGGATAATGTGTGCTAATATTTATTTAATATTAATGAATATATTTTTAGTTGCATATAAGTCAAAAGAGGGCCCATGGAGAAGTCAAAGAGTCATGGGGTAAATACAAAAGAGGAATGAAACACATTTTCTCATGAAGAGTCATCTTGAGGAATTCCAAGAGTCACCATGTGAAGACAAAAGAGGGTATGGTGCATTTTTCCATGAAGAGAAACTTTGAGGAATATGAAAAGTCACCAAGATAAAGACAAAAGAGGAAAGGATGCATTTGATTATGAAGGGTCACCATATGAATTTTAAATGTAAGGATATGAAGGGTCATACAAGTTAGGTGCCATTTTCTATGAGGATTGAAGGGTCACAAAGGGTGAATGCCAAAGTTTTTTTAGAAAGCTATAAATAAAATCTTGAGAAACCATTTGTTATATGAAAAAGAGTGCATGGTTTGTATTTATTTTTGAAGAGAAAAAAATAAGAGATATTGTAGAGTTCTATCATTTATTGAGTAAGCAACATTGAGAGATAGTTATGTTTTATACACAAGAGGGGTTGGTACTCCTATGGGTTGGTGCTCACAAATCTTTGAAATGGGTTGGTGCTCCTATGGGTTAGTGCTCATAAATAGTTGATGTGCCTACAAGTTGGTGCTTGAAAAATTTATAATTAGAGTTGGTTCTCATTCATATACTTGAGATTGTTCTCCATAATTTTTTTCACTTTGAGTTTCCATGTAAAAATCTGGTCTCTCTCTCTCTCTCTCTCTCTCTCTCTTTTGTGTGGTGCATACTATTATTTTAGTTTTAATTCATATCTTGAATGTGTGTTTAAGTGGTTAAAGGAAAGGAATTTGATTAAGTAAAAAGATATATAATATACTGATTCACCCCACCTCTTAGTATATTTCATGATTAATAATTGGTATCAGAGCAGGTTCCTTTGGAAATAATTTTATAACTTGAAGGTAGATCGAGAAAGCATGATGGTTGGATCACATGAAGGTTTTTGTACAAATAAGGCACCTTTGTTTGATGGGAAAAATTATGATTTTTTGAGCATAAGGATGAATACTTATTTGATGGTCCTTAGATTTGACATTTGGAAAGTAGTGGTGGTAGAATATGAAGAGCTACAAACACTTGTAACTACTCCGACAGAAAAGAAGGCAAGTGAAAATAATGCTAAATATTTAAATAATATTTTATGTGAATCAAAATTTGTTAAAGTTATGAAATGTAAATCTACTCATAAAACTTGGGTAAAAATTAAAAATATTTACAAAGGTGATGGAAAGGTTTAGCAAGCTAATCTTTAGACATTCAGAAGATAGTTTGAGAGTTTGAAGATGGAAGAGGAAGAAAATATAACAAGTTATCTTTTGCAGGTTGATCAAATAGTTAATGAGACTCAAGGTCTTGGAGAAAATTTATAAGAATCAATTATGGTACAAAAAGTTTTGAGATCTCTACCATCAAGATATAATGCAAAAGTTTTGGCAATTGAAGAGATGAAGAATTTTGCCAAGCTAAAGATGGATGAGCTACATGGTATTATTATGGCATATGAGATGTGGGACGAACAAGAGAAACCATCAAAGAAGTAAGATACTTTCAAGACATCAAATAAAGAGAAGGCTAAGATTCAAGAATCAAGTGATAGTTGTAGTGATGATTAAGATGACAATGGAGCTCTATTCATTTGAAAGCCAAAAAAGGGCACAGGTAAATATCAAAGAAAATTACCTTTTAAATGTTTTAATTATGGAAATATTAGATATTTTTTAGCTAAGTGCCTAGATAAGGGTAATGGTGATAATGAAGAAGGAAATTCTACATACAAGAAGAATTTCAAAGGAAAATTCAAGAAGGGATTTCAGAAGAAGAGTTTGTATTCTAAAGATCCTAGCTCAGTCAAAGATAGTGGAGTTAGTGATTCAAAAGAAGAAGAGATTCTATTCATGGCCATACATGAAGGTGCCTCTTCAATAAAAAGTACATATGATTAAGAAGAAGAATAGGATGAAGCTGAAGTGAATCTAGAAGGAGAAAACATTTATGCCTTAGAAAAGTTAAAAGCTCTTGAGAAGAAGAATCAAAGATTAAAGATCCAAATCAAGAAAAATGAAAAAGATTCAAAGGAAATAATTGAAGATCTACAAGTACACTTTGAAGAAGCCAAGAAGAACAAAGAATATCTAATAGCATAGTTGTAAGAAGTAAGTAAAGAATGTGAAAGGTATGTTATTAAAATTACTTCTTTAAAATCAAATCTTAAGAAAACAAATAAAGCAATCAATGATAGAGTAGCTAATGATTCAAAATTTGAGGATATCACTAATATGTTTAATAAGAAATTAGAAAGTCAAAGATCAATGTTAGATAAGACATGTATCAAATTTGTAAAAGAGAAAGGTGAGGCCACTAATTTCACAAACAAGGAAAAAGGAAAGAGCTATGCTGAAGCTCTTACAAAAGAGGAAATAAAAAGGGAAGAAGTTAAGAATATAGAGGACATCTCAAACAAAGAAGGCTAGAAGGAACATAGCTACAAAAGGAAATCAGGTTAGAGCTACACAAACAGGTCCTATTTTCATGGTTACTATTTTTATTGTAATGGATATGGTCATAGCAAAATAGAATGTCAAAAAAAGGCTAACAATTTTAGAAATAAGGAGAAGGAAAGTCATATAGAATGATATATATCATTTGTGAGGTAAGTAAAAATTTATGCTAGGTGCCTCAAAAATGATATATCAGTATATTTTACATATATTTATGTAAGATATGTATTATATTTTATTTATTAATTATAATCTTGTAATATAATGTAACAGGTCAATAAAAATCACACTAAAAGTAATGAGGGAAGTTGTACAAGGAAAATAATAAGAAAAGAAGTATTCTTTAAAAGATTAAATATAAAAAGTTAGTATTTTATCTATGTAATATGGAATCACAATTCAATTTAACCCATTTTTTTACTCTTCTTTAATTTTTATTTCTCACTTTACTTTTTTAAAAAAATTGTTTGTATTTATATGTTTTTTTAATCTTTTTAAATCATCATATTTATTGTTTTATTTTTTTATTTAATCATGTTGGCTTCCAAACAATTAAATTATTTTGTTTTTTATTTTATAATGTCAGATTTCAAATAATTAATTTGATAACATTATCATGCCATTATAGATCCCAACCACCATGCCTAGAAGCCATTGTAGGAACACCTATCAGTGTAACTAGTCTCCTTTTATTTATGCTTATTTCTTATTTTCCTACATTATAATTGAGGACTTGGTTGCTTATTACATGTTTGCCTTATCCTTATGTGTGAAATATATACATGTTATTCATTTTATAATATCATCATGTCATTTGAGTGTGGCCCTCACAAGTTCCTTATATGTGGAATTTGTGCCTTATGTGTGAATTTATATGTGAATTACGTGATATTGTATGGAATTGATTTTGTGTTCATTACATGTAAGTATGGTTCCATTATTCATATCATACATTAATTATATATTTATTACACATGTTTTATGATACATATCATGTGCATCATGCTTATGTGCTTTAATTTTATATCTATTTAACATATGTTTCAAATGAAAGTTAATTATATTTTCCATACTATAATGCAATTCAATTAAAATACTCATATGCTACTAAATTGTTATACATTTCACCTATTTCACTATTAAATTTTGAGGTTAGTGACTTTTAGGATACATATCTCATGTCAAAATGAAGACATTAAAATGGGATTATCTTGAAAATTCAAGTCCTGGTGAGCCAAAAAATAAAATTTATGACAAAATTATAACATGGTTCAAAATATTCAAATTATGGGGGCATGTGACATGCATGTGCACTCATTACTATAATTATTTCAATATAGATTCATAGATATTTGATGCATATGCATGGGCATGCGCAAGATAATTACAAGATTCAAATTTAAAAAGTTCAAAGTTCAAATAATAAAGGGGACATGATATTCATTCATGTTTATATTTCTACACTATAATTTAAATTTCCTCAAGTTTAAATTTTTTGAAGGTACAATGTTTCAAATAGAATCTATATCCATTTGGAATGGTGTGATTCATTTAATTTTTAAACTGGGCCACACTATACTATAGTGACACTTAATGTATATGGTTTCAATTTTTATATAATAATAAGAATATTTTGTGGTTCCACCCCTTCAATTATTTTAAAAAGTACTATAAATTTTGAAGAGTAGAAACATAAAATATTTTTAAAAAAAAATGAGTGGGTGCTAAGTAGCACCATGTGTGATCTAGGAATTTGATTCAAAAGATGATGGTTAGTATGGTGTTAGTTTCAAAATGAAAGAAACAAACTAACTAGCATAACATCTCTAGGCCTAGACACTAGGGAGAGATTAGTTAACAAACATGAATAAAACACACAATTAAAATGCAAATAAAACTCTCTTTTACCTTCCTTAGATGCTTGAAAATACTTATTGTAGTGGCTTGCTTGGCTTGTGCTCATAAAGTCCTTGGCAATAGAAGTTTGGTTACCTCCATCTCTCCTTGGCACCTTTGGCTTGTGGCTTGGCTTGGCTAGAATAAATTTGGCATGGTAACACTAGTTTTAATGTCTTCTTGAAGATATTTGTGCATTATAAATTTTCACCAAAATAGCTTAGAAATGATGTTCATGGCCTCTCTATTTATAGATTTTTGAGAATGTCTAGAATTAACTTGAACCATCCATCCCGAGATTGAGATGTGTGGTTGAGGATTAATTTAATTTTTAGAATTAAGTTTTTAATTATCCTCATCATGAAATTAGAAGAAGGGCCAATTAAGAGGCATGAAGGGCATCATGGAAGGCATTGATGAGGTATGGAGGTTATGAATCTTGATATTTATGGCATTTATGACCTAGGGATGTCTTCCCAAGAAATGAGGTCACATGATGATGCAAATATTCAATATTCATTTCCAAATATAAGTTTTCAACAAGTTTCTATGGAATTATTAATTATGCCTTGATTTGGGTTAATTAACTGTTAGGCATGTTTAAGCACTTTATGTACAAATTACTCAAATTGATCAACATGCCTTGTTATTGGTCCAAAATTTGACTGGATTAGAATTAGAAGTCAATGTCAAATGCATTGAAACCATATTCCCATTTAGGATGCTAATAACAAAAAATAACAAAGGCACACATCTTGTGCAAGAGATTTGATAGGAAAGAGCAATTCAGAGCACCTAGGTGAAAAATTGGCATTTTGAATCGAAATGATATGATCAAAGTTAGCTAGCCCATAATATGTATTACCCCATTTGGAGATACCTATTAGTGTTGGTTTTTATTTTTCCCTATTATTTAATTAGGGAAATTATATTTTTGTGCATACATGGAATTTTCCTACATTCATGGGATATGCTAGCTTATGTGGAGATATGTATCATAGCTATGTCATAGGTGTCATAAGTAACTCTCTTGATGGGAGTTACTTCTCTATTCTTAGCACCTTGTCACCACCTTTCATGGAGGAGTTACAGTCTATTCTTGGGGTGCCTTGACCACCTTTTGTGGAGGAGTTACTTACGTGCTCTCTTATATGTATTCTTCACTTTGGCCATCTCATGTTAATCAGATATTGGATTTTCCCCTATTTTGTCTTGTGCAATTTATCTTCTTATATAATTTCAAATTGATTTAGCATCTGTGGTGTGCACTTGCTTCATCTTGTGTGATCATGTCTCCATTGCATTTGCATTATCCAGATTATGGCAATAACTCTGATATGGTATCAGAGCCACCTCGATAATCATGTGTCTGGTTATGCTAGTAGTTTATTCTAAAATTCTTACTTTGCTTTCTTAGTAGTTTTTTTTGTTTAAATCCGTTGCATTTGAGAGTTTTGGTAGAGTTTCTTGAAAACTCATGTAAATCCATACAAAAATTTGTTAAAAAAATTACTTCTATTGAGTTTAATTTAGATCTCCCTTTAGATATCTGAGTTAAAATTTGCTAAGACATCTTGTATAGATCTGTTGTGGCTTCAAAAAAGGCAGTGGAATTCCTTTTTTGGTCATTTTGTAGGAAAAGAGAGATATCTGCACAATCTAGTTTCTATTCTTGGATGCCACTTTCAGCTTAGGGCAGCTCTCCAGGAAGCACATCTGCATGTGGAGGTCGATGTGGGTCATCTAGTAGGGTGAGATATGCATGGAGTAGGACTCTAGCAAGGCAAAATGCAGCTATATGGCATCCAATGCGTAGGTGCGTAGTGAGGTAGTGACTAATACTATCTGCTATGCATTAAAACTAAATCTCTATCTCTTCCCTGCTGTGTATTGAAATTTCAACTTGTCTCTTCTCTTCTCTACTATTGTATGTTGAGAGGTCTACAAATTCAATATTTTTTCCCAAAAAAATCAAAACTACACCTTTTTTTGTAAGAGAATTCTATCACCTACTATTTTTTCTTGTAAATGGTGCCCTTTCCTTGTTTGGTGTCCCATGTGGGCCCTTAGATACTTGGCCAATAGTTTAATTCTATCTGTTACTTTAATTTTTTAGTTAAAATTGACTTGTTAAAAAAAATTAGTCAATTTGACTGAATATTAAGTATTTTAGACAATTTGAAATTTTGGGGGTTTCAATTTAAACTTGTATTTTCACTTGTCGAAGACAAAGGGTGTGGCCCAAGTTGGTAGGAGGCCAATTAACCATCACAAAGAAATCCTTTGGATTCCTCACTCCATGCCGAATCTAAAAAGTGGTTGGAAGGCCACTTTCTCTCTCGAAATAGGGATTTTAAAAATGTTTTAGTGTTATTTTTTTTGTAAAAACACTAGTTTACAGGAAATTAAATCCTTAATATAGTGAAAATGGTAGCTCGAATTTGGGTTTCCATAGTGTAGGCTTTCTATTTTTCAAAAATATACTACTTTATAGAGTGCCAAAAATTTAGGTCTCTCAGGACACATTTTCGGTTGAGTCCGACGTCTTGTTTGCTTAAAGTCTTACATTGATTGCTCTAAGACACATTATTGGCTGAGCCCAATGTATTTTGAGTGTGTAATTGCATATTTTGGGGGGGCTCAAAATTTTGGGGGGTGTGTGATTGATTTTTACAACTTGTAAATCTTTGATTTCATTCTCCTTTCTACATAATTTCACAACTTGCAATCAACACAACTTCACCTAAATTAAGCTTAAAATGGATTATTTTCAACTTAAACCCCTAACAACCTTCAAATATCATGAATGGAAGGTTAAAATGTCAATCATTCTTAGAAGCAAAGGGTTGTATAGGATCACCATGGGTACTGAAGTAGAACCCAACACTGATGCTGAAAAGGTCAAGTGGTACAACCATAGTGATGAAGCCTATGGATTACTGAGCTTGTCTGTGTCTCCAAAACTTCTCTTCTATTTAGAAACCTCCAAGACTCCCAAAGACATATGGGACACCTTAGAACTCTTATTTGGGAAGCTTGATGAGATGAGAGGTCATGAGCTTGAAAATAAATTCATAAGTCTAAGTCCTAGCAAATTTGACACCCTATGAGACTTATTCACTAAGTTTAAGGCCCTTAGATTGCAATTGAAAGAATTCGGGATAGAGAAGAAAGATGATCAACTCATCCTTTCTATTCTCACAAAGTTAGGTCCAAGCTATTTAGTTTTTGTCTCCACTTTCCATGCCACAAAATGTGCCCTTAGCACTACATGGAAAATGCCTTCTTTGGATTCATTCATTGCCAACTTGACTAGGGAGAAAGATAAACTGATCCAAATGGGCAAAATGAAGTCTACTCAACCCCAAGCTTTAATATCTAGAAATGGTAAGGATAAGACTTCAACAAAGGAGAAGAAGAAAAAGAACAAGGACTAGGAGAAGAAGAAAGAAAACAACAATCCTGCCAAAAACAACACTGAGTCTTCCTCTCCCAATGCTAAACCTAATAAGGAGAAAGTTAAGTGTGCCTATTGTAGAAAGACAGGGCATGATGAACACAAATACATGAAGAAACAAATAGATCACCTAACTCATCTTTTAGAGAATCACAACATAGGGGTTCCTAAGTCCATCAAGTAGAATTCATCTACCCAAGATTTTACTAAGGAAAAAAGAAAGGACAAAGAGAAAGAAAAGGGCACGGCCCTTATAGCTACAATAGCTTCTACATCTTCATGGGTCATTGACTCAGGTGCTTCTCACCACATGGGCTCTTCAATAGTTGATTTTTTATCTTTAGAGCCTTGTATCATGACTTCAATTAGTTTGGGTGATGACACATCAATTTTTTTTGTAGGGAGAGAGTTAGTTGAAATTGAAGGAGGAACATTCAATAATGTTCTAAGTGTTCCTTCTCTTTAACCTAATCTTCTATTAGTGTACCGAATCACTCACATTGGTTGGGGCATGAGAGTTGATTTTTCACTAGATTTAGTGGTTATTAGGGAGTTGCATAGTGATACTAAAGTGGCAATGGGTAGGGTAGATCACCAAGCAAGGTTATACACCTTCTCACATTTTGCACCATATTCTTCTCCAACAACATTGCTGACTCATTCAGATGGAATTAGCAAATTATGGCATGAGTGGTTTGGCCAGCTTAACTACTGCTACCTTGAGAAACTTTGCAAACATGACATGGTTATTGGCTTGCCTCATGTCCAATTCTCAAAAGGACTTTGCAAGGGGTGCTCCCTTGGAAAGCATCCTAAAGCAAAATTTGACAAAGACAAAGCTTTGAGGGCTTCAAAACCTTTGGAGTTAGTCCACAGTGATGTATCGGGACCCTTTCCCAAACCATCTTTTACAAGGGCAATGTACATCCTCACTTTCATTGATGACTTCTCTAGGTACACTTGGATATAATTTCTCAAACAAAAGTCTAAAGTGTTTAAAATTTTTCTAGACTTCAAGGCTCTTGTTGAGAAATAGAGTGAGAAATCCATCAAGGTTCTTTAAACTGATAATGGAGGGGAGTATGTTAGCAACAGGTTTGAGCAATTTTACACCATAGAGGGGATTGATTTGCAGTGTACAGTCACTTACATTCCTTCATAAAATTGGGTTGTAGAACACAAAAATAGGTTCTTAAAATAAATGGGTAGCTGTATGATTCACTCCAAATCTTTAGCACCATAATACTAGGTCGAAGCCATCAATTATGCTTGCTAGATTCAAAACAGGGTTCCTCACAAAGCTTTGAAAGGGATAACACCCTTTGAAGCTTGGCATAAAAGGCAAACTGATGTTGAGCACCTTAGGGTTTTTAGATCCCCAGCCATGGCCTTCATTCCAAAGAAGAAATGCAAAGCTATGGAACGTCAGTCTAAGCCTTGCATCTTTGTAGGATATCCAGATGGTCTAAGGGATATCACCTTCTAGATCTAGTCACTCATGAGTTATTCATTGAGAGAAGTGTCCATTTTTAGGAGAGTCCTAGAGACTCAACACTTGACACTTCTCCCTCATCAGATCTACTTCTTCATGATGATTCCTCATCAGATTCAGATTAGCCACAATAGGTTCTTGAGCCAGAGACATCTTCTTCTTCTTTGAGTTTAGATAATGAGGACAATGATGCAAAGTCATCAACCTCTAGTTAGTTAGAGGATGAGGATTTTTCACCTAACTCGCCCACTTTTAGGCCACTTTGGGCCAGGCAGACACTTGAGAGTGCTAGCACTTGGGCAGGAGATCTTGTCGATGATAGATGTACTAGGGGGATTTTCAGAGAGATCCACATGCCTTCTTTTCTTTAGTTTTAGATCCATAGACTTTTCAAGAGGCATTAAGGGTACTTGAGTGGGATAGTGCTATGGAGGAAGAATATTCTTAATCAAAAATCACACTTGGGATTTGACTTCACTTCCTAAGAGAAGAAAGATGGTTCAATGTAGGTGGATATATTGGACCAAGTTTGCAGCAGATGGGCCAGTTGATAAGTACAAGGTGTGACTGGTTGCCAAGGGTTTCTCACAAGTGGCAAGCATTGACTACTCAGAGACCTTCACACCCGTTGCAAAGATGACTTCTATTTAACTCACCTTGGCTATTGCCATAACACATGGTTGGGATGTGTACCAGATGGATGTGAAGAGTGCCTTTCTTCATGGAGACCTAGAGGAGGAGATCTACATGGAGCAGCTATTAGGAATTGTTCAAGATTCTTCCTTAGTATGCAAACTTAGGAAATCTATCTATGGCCTCAAACAGGCCCCTCAGGCATGGTATGCCAAGATAGATTCCTTCCTTCTCACATTAGGTTTCACTAGGTGCCATTCTAATCCTAATGTCTACTTTTTATGGCAGGATGATTTGCTCCTAATTTTGGTTCTATATGTTGATGACCTTTTGATCACCAGGAGTTCTTCATTGGCTATTGCAGTGGTGAAGGCATCCCTCCAAGATAGATTTGACATGACAGACTTGGGTTTATTGCACTACTTCCTTAGCATCGAGATCTCACAGTCAGATTCAAAGATTTCTCTTACACAACCTAAGTATGCTCTTGACTTATTGGCTCAGTTTCACATGGCTGATTACAAGCCATCTCTGAATCCCTTTCTATTAGGAGTCAAGCTTGAGGTTGACTATTCTTCACCATTGGTTGATGCCACTCAGTATAAACAACTTGTTGCTAGTCTCATCTACTTGACTCAAAACAAGCCTGACATATCATATACAGTGGGACTTGTCTCCAAATTTATGCAGGAACCTCATGAGCTACATTAGAAAGCAACTAAGAGGATCTTGCGTTACATATAGGGTTCACATAGATATGAGATTCATTACAGATTTGGCATAGAAGTTGACTTGGTTGGATATATAGATTCAAACTGGGCTGGCAATTCACAGACTTGCAAGTCCACTTTTGGTTACAGTTTCTCTCTAGGTTTGGGTCCTATCAGTTAGTCTAGCAAGAAGTAGAATGCTATTGCTATATCATCCATAGAGGCATAGTATAGGGGAGCTGCTAATGCAGATACTAAGGCTATTTATCTTCAAGGGATACTTTCTGAGTTTGGCATTCCTATCAGGTAGCCCTCCATCATTTATAATGACAACCAGAGTACCACTCAGATTTGTAGGAATCTAGTTTAGCACCAACGAACCAAGCACATAGAGATTCACATGTATTTTAATCGGGAGATTATTCATAGTTAGGTCATTGACTTGATATTTTTCCAATCTTCAGAGCAGGTTGCAGACATCTTCACCAAACCTTTCACTGAGAGCAAGTTCATTCATCTATGAGATCTTCTTGGGGTGCAGTCCACATCTGTAGTAGCATCATCTTCGAGGGGGCCCACTAGCCTATTCCTTTCTTTTATCTCTCTCTTTTGTGGGGGGAGCTTTTTCCTACAGGATTTCTCCTTTTCTCTATCTTATGAGAGATTGCATTTGTACATGGGTACCTCATCAAGCCTAGTTACTTGGACCCATTTTATATTTCCACATTTCCCACCTAAGCTGTGCTTATGGGGGGTATTAGTGTTGGTTTTTATTTTTCCCTATTATTTAATTAGGGAAATTATATTTTTATGCATACATGGAGTTTTCCTACATTCACGGGATAGGCTAGCTTATGTGGAGATGTGTGTCATAGATGTGTCATAGGTGTCATAAGAATGTCGTAAGTATCTCTCTTGATGGGAGTTACTTCTCTATTCTTAGCACATTGTCACCATCTTTCATGGAGGAGTTATAGTCTATTATTGGGGTGCATTGACCACCTTTTGTGGAGGAGTTACGTGCTCTCCTATATGTATTCTTCACTTTGGCCATCTCATGTTAATCAAATATTGGGTTTTCTCCTATTTTGTCTTGTGCAATTTATCTTCTTGTAGAATTTCAAATTGCTTTAGCATCTATGTGGTGTGCACTTGCTTCATCTCATGTGATCACATATCCATTGCATTCACATTATCTAGATTTTGGCAACAACTCTGATAATACCTTGGAAAAAATCAGCACTTGAATATGTCAATTTCACATCATTTAACATGTTTTAGTGTTTTTAGGCCAAATTGTGCATTTTGGCTAGAAATTAGCCAAAAACCTGATTGGAGGTTATTGATGGCTAGATTTAAGTGTTTAAAATTTGCCCCTATTTGAGAAGGCATTATAAGCTATAAGCATAGTAAAATATTCTCAAATAATGAAAAGGTCCTATATACCTATAACTGCAATGATGATATGTGATCTAGGAATTTGACTCAAGAGAAGATAGTTAGTATGGTGTTAGTTTCAAAATGAAAACAAAATGAAAGAATTACACTAAATAACATAACATCTCTAGGCCTAGATGCTAGGGAGAGATTAGTTAACAAAAATGAATAAAACACAAATAAAATGTAAAAAAGAAAACCTCTTTTACCTTCCTTGGATGCTCCAAAATGCTTGTTGTAGTGGCTTGCTCAGCTTGTGTTCATGAAGTCTTTGGCAATAAAAGCTTTGCTACCTCCATATTTCCTTGGAACCTTTGGCTTGTGGCTTGGATTAGATTGGAATTAATTTGGCATGGTAACACTAGTTGAAATGGCTTCATGAAGATATTTGTGTATTATAACTTTACACCAAAATAACTTAGAAATGATGTTCATGGCCTCTCTATAGATTTTTGAGAATGTCTAGAATCAACCTAAACCATCCATCCTAAGATTGAGATGTGTGGTTGAGGATTAATTCAATTTTTATAATTAAATTTGTAATTATCCTCATCATGACATTGGAATAAGGGGAAATCAAGAGGCATGGAGGGAATCATGGAAGGCATTGATGAGGCATGAAAGGCATGAATCCTAATATTTGTGGCATTTATGGCCTAGGGATGTCTTTCCAAGAAATGAGATCACTTGATGATGTAGATATTCAATATTCATTTACAAAAATAAGTTTTCAACAAGTTTCCATGGAATATTAAATTATGCCCTAATTTGGGTTAATTAGCTCTTAAGCATGTTTAAGAACTTTGTGCACAAATTACTCAAATTAATCAAAATGCCTTATTATTAGTCTAAAATTTGACTAGATTGGAATTGGAAGTCACTATCAGATGTGTTGGAATTGTATTCCCATTTAGGATGCTACTAAAAACAAATAACAAAGGCATGCATCTTGTGTAAGAGATTTGATAAGAAAGAGCAATTTAGAGCACCTAGGTACAAAATTGATATTTTGACTCAAAAATGATCTGATCAAAGTTAGCTGGCCCATAAATTACATTACCTTATTTAGGGATACCCTGGCCAAAATTAGCACTTGAATCTGTTAGTTTCACATCATTTAGCATGTTTTAGTGTTTTTAGGCCAAATTATGCATTTTGGGTGGAAATTAGTCAAAATCTTTATTAGAGGTTATTAGTGGCCAAATTTAGGTGTCTATAGTTTACCCATATTTGGGAAGGCAATGGAAGCTATAAGCATAATACCATCTTCTCAAAGAATTAAAAGGTATTGTATACATGCAACTATAACAATGATAAAATAACTGTATGATGCCCCCTCAAGGGAAAAATTGGCACAAGTAAGTCAGAAAATGGTCCCTTGAAAAGAAAGAAGTGAAACAAGGGGACCAAAAAAAGGAAAGATGATGGGGTGAAATAGAATGATATTGAAAAATTAGTCAAAATCATTGAGAAAGCAAGTGAGATGGTGCATAATGGTTTTCCCAAAGGTGGTTATAAATATTGTACCTTGATAGTCGCAACATGGTATGATAACACAATGATTTGCCCAAAGGTGGTTATAATCATTGAGAAAATGGAGCTTCCATGGTTAGGATAGACAAAAAAGATAACAACATGCCCCTGTATGGGTAGAAAAAGTAAAGTGGTGACAATATAATGATTTGCCAAAAGACAGTTATAATCATAAAGAAATATAGGTGGGATGGTGTGCAATGATTTTCCCATAGGCGGTTATAATCATAGGACCTTGATTATGGCAAGCATGATAAAATTGGACAAGGATGATGATGACTTAACACAGAGGGTAATGGTGAATTGAAACAACCTACTAGTAGGGAGATGCTTATCTAAACTAATAAAGGTTGAAACTCTTTCATGGTTAATTACTCTATTTGGGATATGATTGGGAGTGAATCAAGATGTTGGTGCCAAAGAGATGCAGCCAGTGTTGAGTAGACTTATTGAAGCTAAGGTTTATTATAGCACATGTCAGTAGGCATCATGATATAACATCATGAAGACTTGGCTGAAATATGTGTGAGGATTGACTCTCGTAATCTAATACTCAATAGAAAACAATGCACCAATGATAGAAACCATGATGACAATGTAAACATATGAATATGGATGGATTCGAGTACAAGTGTGGGCAAGGAATAACTCAATGAACACACATAAACTAAATCAAGGAAACTATGATAAAAATAAACAAATAGATAGACAAACAAACAAAATAAGTAGAAATAAACAAACAAACAATGCAATAGAAACCATACAAACATTACCCCTAGAAAATAGGTAACAACTAAACAAATGAACAAAATGGGGGAATAGAAGAAAAGGAAAGGGGTTGTCGAGTTGTCTCTGTATGCACTAGGTAAGTGAACACTACATACATAGTTCCATGGATGTAATATCTAATAAAAAACTTTAGGCCAAATGTAATTCTCTCAGGGAATGGGAAGAATGTGATAATTGATGAAAACAAATAGAATGGATGTGATAGAAGAAGAGGAATGGTCTTGAAAAATGAAAAGTATCTGAGAGAAAAAGTCTAAAAAGGATGGGGAAACTCAATGACAAGTGATTTGTTTGTAACTTAGTAAGGTTTTCTAGAATCCTTAAGGCAAGAAGTGGTCAATGTTTTTGTTGTTTTTTAATGATTTTTTAAATTTTTTTGGAGTTATTTTGGAGTATCTCAACTCAATTGAGAATTATGAGACACTCAATGGTTCAAGCTTGAAAATTTTTAAGATCATGGCTTAGGCTACTTAAAAAATGGTGAGAGCATGGCTTAGGTTACTCGCAAAATGGCAAGAGCATGGCAAGGGGGTGACTGAGCTAACCTCAACAAGTATCAAGTATTGCCTACATAATCCTAGAGTAAGACCTCAAATCGACGTAGTTTCACCCTTATAGCAAAGGAATTTGATAAGTGTAGTAGTCAATTCAAACAAAATAGACATAATTGGTAAAAAGGCATAGTATGACATAAGAAGTGGCAAGTTGGTACATCAAGGCTTAATGTTGCCCCTAATTTCCCCATAGGTGGTTATAACTAGGACACAATGTCATAGATCAATGGTACTAAATTTTCAAAGGTATTTATAATTAATAACAAGATCGATGGTAAGAAAGGAATAAAAAATGAAGGATGCAACTACCAAAACTTCTATCACACTATCCCAAAATATGATCTCTAACTAAAGTATTTGAACCAACTGATGACACTGATTAGATACCTCCCTATTGAAACTATGTAACAAATGGAAAAAACTAAGGTCAAATGGGCTAGGCTGTAGAACACACTAGGTTGATAAAATGGAAGTAGATAGTGGATACAGTGAGAGGATGGATAAGGATGGTATTTGTACAAAGAATAATAGTGATAAAATGGCATAACTAAATGGTCTTTACAGAAAATACACCTTAACATTTAAGCATAGTACCACTTGAGATGAATAATATTCATCAGATCAGGAAGTTCATCTCCATCTAGTGTGGTGAGCCTATATGCTCCTAATCCATAATCTATAGTAATGATGAAAGGTCCTATCTAATTTGGTTTGAATTTCCCCTTATGCTTTATCTCAGCCATGGTATTCTTTTGGTTTTATTTAAGAACAATATCACCAAGTTTAAATGTTCTATACTTAACACATCGATTATAGTGGCCTTTGAGTTAGTTCTGATATGCTTGAAGATTATTGAGCATGGATGTGCATTTCTCATCAAGTAGGTCTAACTCATGTAGGTGATCTACTCGATAGTCATGATCATCTAAGACATGCTTGAAAGAGATGCATAGTGAAGGAAATTTGACCTCAATGGGAAGGATCACTTCAGTACCATAAATAAGTGAGTATGAAGTGGTTCATATGGGGGTATGATGATTGGTATAGTATGTCCAAAGGGTAGGAAATATCTATAAGTGCCAATCATGACTAGCATCATTAATAATATTATTGAGAATATTGACAATGGTTTTATTTGATGCCTTAGCTTGGCCATTACCTTGAGGCTAATATGTTGTAGAAAAATGTTTTGTGATGTTATATTCAATACATAACTAATCTACATCTTTGTTCTTGAATGATCCTCCATTATCAAATATAATGTCAGAGGGGATACCATAGTGGAAAATAAGATGGTTGGAAATGAATTTGGAAATTTGCTTTCCAGTAACATAAGTGAGGTGTATAGCTTTAACCCACTTAGTGAAATACTCAGTGGTGGTAAGGATATGTTTATGGTCATTATATGAAGTGGGGTTGATATTCCCAATGAGGTCAAGTTCCCATGTATAAAATGACCATGGTGTCAACATTGGTTTCAGAGTTTTTGTAAGGGCATGGATCAAATTAGCATGCTATTGACATTTGTCACACTTTTTTATAAATATAATGGCATCTACATCTATTATAGGCTAATAATAAATAATACATAAGAGATTTTTGGATAGGACTACCCTGTTAGAATGAGCACCACATACTCCTTTTTGAACTTCTCTTATTGCTAGTATAGAATCTGTCAAAGCTAAATAATGAAGCAAATTTATATAAAAAATGTGATGGTAAAGGGTAGATCCAAGTAGAGTATAACAAGTGGAATGATGAATGAAATATTTGGTTTATTTTTGAGATAGGTTAGGTGGTATAACTTGGTCATGAAAGTAGTTGTAAAGGTCTGAGTAACAGATAAAATTAGGACCAACAATATCACAAATCATGGAAATAGCTGAAGGTTTATGAGCTGGTGTTGACAAATTATCAATGAGTAACTGATACTATATAGCTTTATCTATTTGTCAAATTAAAGAGCCAATAGTAGCCATGACATCTACAAATTTTTTAGTAGCCCTTGGTATGTGCTCAAACTGAATATTAGCAATTTGTTGCTTAAGAGTGTCAACCATGGCTTTATATGGAACTAACTTGTCATCTTTGGTTTGAAAATGATCTGTGACTTGATTGATGATTAACTAAGAATCACCATAAACATTAAGATGAGATATTGTCTAATGCACTACTTGTTGAAGTCCTGCAACAAGTGCTTCATACTTGAGCATATTGTTTGTACAAGGAAAGCTGATTCTAAATGATTTACGAATTAGATCCCCCTATGATGTAATAAACAATAGGCCTAAACCTGATCCATGTGTAGTAAATGAACCATCAAAATATAGCTTCCAAGGTTTCTCCTCAATGGGTGTGTTAATGATGGTCATCATGGATTCATTAGGAAATGGAAATGTGAGTGGATATGTGTCTATGAGAGGTGCTTCAGTAAGTTGATATATAAGAACTTGTTCCTTGATTGCCTTTGATTGACATACTCTATGTCAAACTCATTAAAAATTATGATCTATTTATCCATTCTAACTTGTAAAGCTATTTTAGATAGTAGATACTTAAGTAGATATACTTTTGAAATGACCATGGTCTTATTATTCAACATGTAATGGCATAGTTTTTGAATTGTGAAGACCATGGCTAGACAAGATTTTTCAATAGGTGCATAGTTATGTTCATATGTAACCAAGGTATGGCTTAGGTAGTATATGGCATGCTCTTTTCTATTGTCATCATGTTGAGCCAAGAGTGCCCCTAGAGCATGGTTGGTAGTTGATAGGTATAATAAGAATGGATTTCTTGGCATATGAGGTAATAAAATGGGCAGATTAATAAGATAGTCTTTGAGTTATTGAAAAGTTGTTTGGTAGTGATCATCCCAGTGAAATGCAAATCCATTCTTCAAAAGGTTTGTAAATGGATGAATTTTTTTTGCTAACTGAGAGGTGAAGCATCAGATTGATTGGATCTTACCCTACAAACTATGGAGTTACTTTAAACTGGATGGTAGCAGCATCTTGATTATAGCATGGACTTTAGCTGGATCAAATTCAATACCTCTATAAGACATGATGAATCCAAGTAATTTTCTTGTATTTACATTGAACATACATTTCTTTAGATTGAGTCTAACTTTTTACTCCTTTAATCTTTTAAATATCTTACGCAACACTATTAGTTGGTTAACTCTTGTTTTGGATTTTCTTAATATGTCATCAACATAGTCTTTAATAATATCATGCATCATATCATGGAATATGATAGTCATGGCCTTTTTATATATAACTCTAGCATTCTTGAGGCCAAATGGCATTATCTGATAACAAAATGTTCCCCATGGAGTGGTGAATCCTACTTTATGTTGGTCTTTTGGTGCTATTCTAATATAGTTGTATACTAAAAATCCATCCATGAGTGAAAGCATTTCATAACCTACCACGGAGTCAATGATCATGTCAATAATAGGAAAGGGAAAATCATCTTTAATACAATATTTATTGATGTCTCAAAAATCAATACAAATTTTGATCCCTTCAATATTTTTACTAATAGATACCACATTAGATATCCATTCTGACTAGTCAATAGATCAGATACATCTTGATTCTAAGAGTTCTTTTGACTCTTTCTTTAATAATAAAACAATATAAGGATACATATTAGATAAATTTTATTTTAATGGTTTGGTATTAGGATTAACCACAAGGTGGTGTAGAACCAAGGTGTGGTCTAAACCTAACATGTCAGAATAGTCCCATGAAAAGATATCTACAAATTCTATCAAAAGAGCTATGAAGACATCATGTTTCTCCTCAGTGAGGGCCATGCCTAATTTTATCCATTTCAAGTCTAATAGAGTCCCAATATTTACCTCTATTATATCTTCAACTAGAAGGGTTGAACCATCTTGTAGGAAAGTAGGCAATGACTTGAAATATTAAATTATGTTAGGGTCCTCTGTTAGGACTTACTCTTCAACTTATTCTAGGCATGATGAATCTGAGTCCCCTAAAGGGAGATCTATCCATGTAACAAAAAAAGTAAAAAATTCTTGAATAATTTGATCAAATACTTGTTGTTTCTCAAAGATGAACTTAAATCCATAGGCAAGTTCATCATTGGTGGTCTCCTAGTCTAAATTCAAATAAAAATGAACACCCCCATCTAATGGCACCTAAAATAAGTTTTCACCACTAGACTGACCTTTATCTTTACTTTTTCCTTGGTTAAAAAGCATCTCAAAGAGATTTTCACTTTGGGACCTCAATGTTTTACTTATTTATTTTTAGCTAAGGGTGTTCACTGGCTCTCCAAAATAGGCTGCAGGATCCAATGTGATTGAGAATCTTGATTTGTGATCTCCTAATGAAACATTGTATTTAAGGCCTAAAAAGTCATAGAATGTGTCATCATTTTAGAACTCATCAATTGACATACTGGATTCTTATTGGTCCCAATCTATCAGTTGGAGATAATATAATGGCAATGGGTTGTGATAAATGGTCATGATAAGGGTACAAATGACATTGTTATCAAATAGGTTGGTTTCAACTAGGTCATCAAAGGTGAGGCAATGATCAGACTCTACTTCACTATCAACATCATCATCACTAGTCACTAGTGATGGAGTTTGAATAAGATATGTGGGGTCACCCCCAGATAGTTTAAATCTAAGTCCATAAGGTCTTTCATACTTAGTCATAGAAATTGGCTTGATGGTTCCTTGCTAATTCAGTTTGAGGCCTCTTCTTTCATAACTATGATGCTCCATGATCCTATTAGGAATATGATAATTTTTATGTTTATAACAATTAACTTGGTTGTCAT
Organism: Torreya grandis; assembly: GCA_037957365.1. Taxonomy (NCBI): domain Eukaryota; kingdom Viridiplantae; phylum Streptophyta; class Pinopsida; order Cupressales; family Taxaceae; genus Torreya; species Torreya grandis. Next base: position 1,378,385 of record JARHVA010004734.1, on the reverse strand, counting down.
TGTATAACCATGATTCATCCCCTTTAAGAGGGTCAGGTTCTAGGCTAGATGTTGGTACAAATGTGACAGGTCCCTTATCTTTGTTCTTTTATTGCCAATGCATATGTGGAGTGACTTTAGGTCACCTAGAGGTTTTTAGATTATGATGAATATTAGAAATATGAAATGTATAATGGGTCACATACTCTCTTGGTCCATTATCTAAAATGGTGAAATGATTATAAGCTTCAAGAGGTGGCATGTGGGAAAGGGAATATAAGGTATTAAGATCTATACAATTATCTGGTGAATGATCAATAAGTATAGCCTTTCCTTTATCCTATTTGGAATTTGGATTCATGTCGTACTGATAATTATAGATTTGAAATTTGGCCTCAAGATGCTTGTAATGTTCATATGGGTGTAAATCACCTAGAATATTCACTTCCATCCCTGAATGGGAAAACTTGATACATTGGTATAATGTTGATAGGACTGCATGAATCTCATGTAATCAAGGCTTGCCTAGAAGCATATTGTATGATAACTCAAGATCCAGAACATGGAAAAGTGTATCATGGGTCAAAGGCCCAATGATAACTAGCAAACTAATGGTGCCTTGTGATTCTCTTTCCTGATTATCATAGGCTTTGATGGGTATTATTTTTGGCTAAATATCTACCATTGTGTACCTAAGAAGCTTGATGAGCTTTCAAGACACTATGTTGAGGCTGGATCTATTGTCTATAAGGCCACATTTCACTTTATGAAATATTATATAAAATTTTATGTATAATGGATTATTATGGAGTGGGCCAAGGGAAGATAGATCAATTTGATTGAATGTGACTTATTGGGTTGGAGCTAGGTGTCCAACCAAAGCTTGAAATTTATTAGGAGATATGTCACTAACAATAGTAGATTAGGTCAAAAACTCATTCAAGATGTTCTTATAGATTATTAATGTTTGTAGAAAATCTAAAATAGAAATTTCTATTGGTGTCTTCTATAATTGTTCCATAATATCAAACTTCTTATCTTGGTCAGTAGTGAATGATTTATTCTAAAGCTGAATGGTTGGTTGGATGATAGGAAAAGTGGTGGATGGTTGTGGGCCTGGGATAGTAATATTCAACCTCTAAGTTATGATTGCATAATCAAGATTAAATATTAGACCATTATTGTTAACCAATATTGGGAATGGTGTGGGACCAGACATGAAAAGTCTTGATTTCTAGTGTACTCACATGTGGTCACATGACAAGCACGAATTATTGATATAAGATCCAAAAGGGGAAGTCCTAGTTTTCTAGTTTTCCTGTATGCACTCCTAGGTCAAAGAAGGATTATCCATGTAATTTGGCTAAATATTGTTGTTTAGAAATGGTCTAGGTTGATTAATGCTTGGTTTAGGATTAATGAAGATGGTATTAATGCTACTCCCTGCAATATGACCTACAACCTTATTGTAGTCATGTGAAACTACATGGTAGGTTTGTTGGTTGTCACTATTACGACCTTGGGTTTGTCCATTGTTCTGTTGTTGTGGGTTTTGTTGCTGATTTTGTTGATTTTGCTAGTTTGGCCTTTGCTTTTGATACTGTTGATTTTGCTACTGCACTAGTTATTGTTGTTATTGATTATGTTACTATTGATGATTGTTATGTTAGGGAAAGGGGTTTTGATAAATCCCAAGAGTTTGATTATAAGTGGAATCACCATTATCCAATGTTATCTCCCCATTCTCCAACATATTATTAGTTAAATGCTTGATTTGGACACATCTTTATAGATTATGCTTGTTGACTCGATGCTAGTCATTAAATTCATTTTCATGGTACCAATTAGGAAAAGGAATACATTATAGATAATGATTTATTATAGGCCAACTAATCAGATTAGCGGTAGCAAGATTTCAAAATATAAACTCAATAAGTTCTTCTAGGTCACTAAAGACATGACGTGTAGACATGATTATCCTAAGAGGAGGGGTTTGTAATAGTAATTACTACTATATTTATTGTACAAGTCTTAGTTTTTGTACTTGTGATATTAGTTAGAGAGGTTGCTAGGTAGGATTAAGATAAAAATGTGGTTTAGATGATGTTTGTGCCATTTATACATGATGGGATTCAGTTATTCCATTTCCCACAACATTCCTATTACAGTTGAATTGCTTTGATCTTTCTTGGTTATTATCTTGTGTCAGTTACGATGCTGGTGCTTAAATGAGATGTTGATGTTGGTCATTTTATTGATTGGTACCTTGATTTTGATTAGTTTAATTAAGCTTGATGACTCCTTTATTGATGAGCACCCACTTGATCAACAAACCTTTATCGATGATTTTCTTGAAAGTATGTACACATTGTAGCTCCAAATGATAAGCTATCTCACTGTAAAAATTTTTAGTAAACACAATGGTTAATTATTTATCTAGTAAATTATGGGTGAAATGGTTTACAAGGGCTCTCCATCAGTATAAATAAATTGAAAATCTCTCACTAGCTTTTGATTTGCTTGTGTTAATTCCACTAATGAAATATCATGCTTGAGATTATAAGAAAAGTGCTACACAAACTTATCAAAAAGATCATAATTCATGGGAAACTTTAAAAACCACTCAAAGGCTTGTCCAACCAAGCTCCTTAGAATCAATAATAAAAGGTATATGTCACTATATACCATTGGTTGACATGCGATAAAGAATTTAATCAAATGAGCCTTAGGGTCACCTTTCCCTTTATATTTATCAAATTTTGGTGGTTCCTATCCTAGAGAAAATGGTATCTAAAAATAATCCATGTTGAATGGGTAGGAACACACGTCATCTAATTTTAACTTTTTAATCTATTTACCCACTATAATGGTAACAATTGCATCATTCCTTTGTTACACTTTTTTGGATAGGAAACTAAAAGGAACATTGGTTTGAGGGAGAATATTGGTTTGGGTAGGTGGTTGGGAGGTCACAAGTGGGACACTTTGACTAGGGTATGATAGAGATACCTATTGGGGTATATTAGCTTGGTTAGGGAATGGACCAAGAATACATATACATAGATTAGGATGTACTTAAAATTGCATAATTGGTTACACAATATTTTGATTTGGGTTGGTGACTAAGGTTTAAATTAGAGGATTTTATGGTTGGGATGGAGGGATATAACTATACTGTAATTGCTATGGTTGAAAAGGGACATGATAACAACTAATTGAACCTTACTATTGAGTGGGAATTGGTGGTCCAAGACCCTGTCTCTAAATTTATGGCACATTTTGAACCAATAGTTGTCTTGTAGGTATTTGGGAAATATGGGGACCTATTTTTTACACAAATCCCTATGAGGATTTGAAAATATGTTATAGATTTATCATCTGTTGCTAACCAATATTTGCATGTTGTTGACTAGTCATTGCTTGGTTTTGGATTGGCATATTAGTCTATGACTAAAGAGGTATGTTTTTCATTACACAGAGAGGTAAAACATTAGTTTCCCCTAATTGAGGTGGTCATGTATTTGTCCTTTATTACATTGATACACTAGGTTGTGTCTGTTGTTGTGGCATACTACTTGTTACCTATTGAGGAGGAGTAGGGTTTATCATATTTTATCATTGAGGCATGACATTAGCCATTGTTTGATTACCTAATCCCATAGGTTATACACTTAAGGAATCATTTAATTGAGGTTAGGGTGTATAAAGTCCTATTCCCTATTATGATGATCTACTCATGGGATTAACTACATGAACATGTTGGCTAGTTATTTGTGTGTTAGTACCACTTTTATTGAGACTGGATGTTGTTTGCATATTATATACTACATTTGGTTCACTATTCTATGTAGACATTCTTTAATAACAAGCATATGCATCAAGTTATCTATCAAAGTAGATTGTATGAATGGGTTAGAATTTGAATTCTCTTGTTCATTTCACTCTATCAACATTCCTATTAAAGTAGTTAGGTCAATGAGAGGCTTACTCACCATGTTCATCTAATTGAAATCATGTGCTAGATTTAGGTAGGTTTGATATGCTGTCTACATTTATTTAAAGTGATCTTCTATGATGTTTTTTCCTTGATTAGATATATAAGGATTTTGGTACATTATTTGGACTATAGCCATAGGATTCATAAAAGAAGCCTATTGATTGTAATTGATATTGTGGGGCACTCTTACTAGACTTGGTAAATTTTCATGAGGAAAGTCTACTAAAAACTTGGCCCCTACCTCTATGTCTCTAACCAAAATCGCATCTTTGTTCTCTAAAAAATGTCATTCAAATAAAAATGGATCATACATGGAAGCCATATTAGTAGAATATGACCATTGAAGAACTAGCTCATCCACTATGGGTATTGTAGCTAGGTATTGTATAGTCTATTCTTAGTCTTATTCTGAATAAGGTGGTGTATTAACCAAATAGTTAGCCAATGGATCTTATCTTTTTGCTCCTAATTGAGTATTATAGGAGGGATAAGAATCCATCTCGTAAACAATACTATTTGCATAGGGGTCTTGCACCATCTCTTCCTATGTAACTTCATTACTAATCCCTAGAATATACATGAGTCCACTAAAACTTTAGGAATACATGTTGGGATCCATAATCAATGCTTTGTGATAAAAGGTCAAAGAGTTCTACAAACTCTAAAAAGACAATGTCTAAAATAGATGATGTTCCAACTTGGTCTAGATTTGTCAAAAGGATCAAAAGTTTTATGAAAATATTTTTGAGAAAATAAGCTAGCATGAAGTATATAAAATTTTGCTATTCACACAAAGATAAGCAAGTAAATGGACCAAAAATCAAAATGCCAAACTCTAAGGTGAAAGTGTTTCAAATCAGTCTAATCTAGGAATTTAAAAGTTGTTAAGTCTTTTGGCCAAACATGGCTTCAAAATCTAGGCTCAAATAAGGTATGCACTAGAACTCTTGTCCAAATGACATCAAAAGATAGACTTTTAAATAGATGAAAGTTTTAATCTAACATATTTTAAACACTTCTAACAAACACTAGGCATTTGATTCTTGGTCATGAACTTAATCAACTAGGTATAAGGTATGAAACGAAAGACACTTTTTAGAGATAGTTTATTTTCTCATAAACAATGGTATAAAACTTGGTTCTTTTGAAAAATAATCTAGACAAAAGTGAACAATATAACCATGCTTTAGACAAAGGATCACAAAAGTACACTTAGATTGGTCTAAAAATGTAGGAAAAAATTTGAAACTCTATGTAAGAGGCTCCATGAAACAATATTTGAAATGTTTTGGGTAGTGTAACAATGCTATACTACCCAAAAGGTGTGACAAAAAGGTTTGTTTCAAAAACTCTCTAAGGTGAAGATGTTTTCTTATAATTTTGATAGAATAACACTACTTTTCTTGACTCAAAATGTTGTGGTGCATAGCCTCAAAGTGAAAGTGTTTAACACAAAATGGCTTAAGTCTATCAAGTGATGACAATGATTATGAGTCTTGAATGACCTTCAACCCAAATTGAAAATTAAACCTAAGTTCCCTCAAGTTTAGTGTAAATAGAGAACCCACTTAACACATCAACCATATGGACTTATAAAGGTGCAATTCCAAATTTAGATTATAAGTGAAGAACTTAAAATAACTTTGGTAAAGGTCTAGACTCAATTGGGTAGCATAATTGTGCCAAAGTGGATGATATGATTCTCAAACTTTTGATGAACTTTGAACAAGGCAAATTAATGATCTCACATGGGAAACATAATTCGTCTTTGTTATAAGGAAAATTAGGACCATGTGTTTGGTTTGAATTATTTATTTACACCAAGTTTCGACTTCAAACAAAACTCTAATCTAGGACAAGACCAACTAATTAATCACTCTTAGATCCTAAACTGATAAGATTGCTTGGTATTGTTGGAATCCATCTATATACGTCACTTGAGAGGATTTTAAGTGTTTATCCAAAAGTAAATGTGCATTATATAGTAGGGTTTTTTACACCCCCCTTCTCTCAAATGATAGTACTACAACATGGACCTTGAAATACACCTTGTACTAATAATACTTCTATGACAAGTCGAGATTTGTCTAATATCTAACAAGTTTTTAAACATTCTAGGGGAATAAATTTCACAATGAATTTCACACCAAACATTGTAAACTAAAAGCATAGATTTTGTGTATCACTTGGCTTGTTGCAAAAAGGTCTAGTCCTTTTTTTAACCACTACATCCTAATGTTCACTCAGTGTAGTAAAATGTCCAAAGTGCCACTACGTTCCATGTGAAACTCCAATTAAAATTCAAATGAATTCAATTTTGGGAGGTGAAACCTTGGGTCAAAAATTCCATAAAGAACTCATGGGAGGTGATGAAGTCCCCCTCACAAGCCAAGTATGCATAAAATTAAAGAAAACATGAAAATAGAAAGACTTTAGGGTAATTTTCAAGGTCATCCAAACTTTGATGAGTTTTTGGGTAGTGCTTTAGATGAATTTCTTTCTAAGCCTTAGACTAGGCTACTTGAAATAGGAATGGCACTTTTGATTCCAAGGGTTACCTAAAGGGGACAAATGGAAGAGCATACACGTAACATCCCTTTTTTTTCCAAACAAAAAATTAATCTAAAAAACCAACTCAAAAAAAAATGCTTTGAAAAGGTGATTTCATTTTTAATCCCAAATGGAAAATGAGGTGGTGCTCATTTGAATCCTTGGTCTTAGTTACAAACTTTGAAAACATTCACCATAAACATCTAAAATTTGTTTTTTGTTAAACACCAAAACAAAGTTCCTAATTGATTTTTAAGCATGTAAAAGGTGATCTAAAACATGTTTTTAGAAAATGTCAAGCTTGGTCCTACAAAAAAAATGTTAGCATGCACTTTAGCCTTGAATATCTTTTGGGTTTGAAATAATGAACTTTAAAAAAAGAGCTCTTGGGTCTATGTTTTAAGAAAAACACAGTGACCAACATCAGTTATATAATTGACGATGGTTACATTTTCTAACCAATGATGATTATCTAACTAACATCAGTTTTACCAATGTGATCGATGACATGTATCTAATCGATGTCAGTTTCATTAATTGATGTCAGTTAAGATATGTAATTGATTCCAATTATATTAGCTGACATCAATTACTATGTGAACTTGTGACAAACAAAAAATGGAAAAATAAAGTTAAAAAATAAATTTGCAAGATTTTTAAGGGTCCAAATGAATATTTTAAAGCTAAAAAATATTCTTTTTCAGGTGTGAGATGAATCTAGTCCCATCGGGCATGCCATATGTGATCTAGGAATTTGAATGAAGAGAGGATGGTTAGTATGGTGTGAGTTTCAAAATGAAAATAAAATGAAAGAAACACACTAACTAGCATAACATCTCTAGGCCTAGACACTAGGGAGAGATTAGTTAAAAAACATGAATAAAACACACAACTAAAATGCAAAAGAAACTCTCTTTTACCTTCTTTGGATGCTCTAAAATGCTTATTGTAGTGGCTTGCTCAGCTTGTGCTCATGAAGTCCTTAGCAATGGAAGCTTGGATACCTTTATCTCTCCTTGGCACCTTTGTCTTATGGCTTGGATTGGCTTGGAATCAATTTGGCATGGTAACACTAGTTGAAATGTCTTATTGAAGATATTTGTGCATTATAAATTTGCACCAAAATAGCTTAGAAATGATGTTCATTGCCTCTCTATTTATAAATTTTTGAGAATGTCTAGGATCAACCTGAATCATCCATGTTGAGATTGAGATGTGTGGTTGAGGATTAATTCAATTTTTGGAATTAATTTGGTAATTATACTCATCATGATATTAGAATAAGGGGAAATTAAGAGGCATGGAGGGCATCATGGAAGACATTGATGAGGCATGGAGGACATGAATCTTGATATTTGTGGCATTTATGGCCTAGGGATGTATTCCCAAGAAATGAAGTCACCTGATGATGAAAATAATCAATATTCATTTCTAAAAATAAGTTTTCAACAATTTTCAATGGAATTATTAATTATTCCTTGATTTGGGTTAATTATCTCTTAAGCATGTTTAAGTACTTTGTGCATAAATTACTCAAATTGATCAGAATGCCTTGTTATTGGTTCAAAATTTGACTAGATTAGAATTGAAAGTCACTATCACATGCATTAGAACCATATTACCATTTAGGATAATACTAAAAAAAATAACAAAGGCACACATCTTATGCAAGAGATTTGATAGGAAAGAGCAATTCAGAGCACCTAGGTGGAAAATTGACATTTTGACTCAAAATGATCTGATCAAAGTTAGTTGACCCATGAATTGCATTACCCCATTTAGGGATACCCTAGCCAAAATTGGCACTTGTATATGTTAGTTTCACATCATTTAGTGTGTTTTAGTGTTTTTAGGTCAAATTATGCATTTTGGGTGGAAATTGGCCAAAAACCTGATTAGAGGTTATCGGTGGCTAGATTTAGGTGTGTACACCATGTAGTTAGGATTTCATTTAATGTTGTTTGTTTTATATTTTGATTTATTAGGTTATAATGTTTGTATAATGTGTTCATTGTTTCACAACACATCACAACCACCAAGAACCATTTATTATTATAGGATGCGATCATATTCTAGAGACAACTCATTGAAGACAATTGGCCACAAATACACCAAGCATTGCAATAAAGTCTAGGAAGGCAAAAAAAAGATAGGTATGGTGAGTGGAAGGCCAATGGTTAGGTAAAAATTTTAATCACATGGCATTTCAAAATATTATATCAATTTTGAATCAGATTTGGTAATAAAAGGATAAGTGGATACATAACGTAAATTGATTAATTGAAAGGAAAACTACTCACCTATAATAAATACCAAAGAAGTAATTTAAATATCTTAGGCACCAAATTCCATTGTTAAGGTGATTTATATAAATTAATATTAATTGAAAGGGAACATTAGTGCACATGAAGTTAATGCATTTAAAGGAGGCAGTGACATGAAATTAGGTGCCAAAAACTATAAAGTAACAAGTTATGGATAATGATAAAACATTATAACCTTCATATAATAAGAGAATTATGAGATATTCCTTTCAAATATATAATCATCAATGGATTTAAAACTAGAGCATAATTACTCAGAGTAATCATTCAGCCTAGACTATTCATCAAGCCATAGATAGAGGTCAATTATCGATTCCACTATCAAATGCCCAAAAATAGGAAATGAGATCTGGGCTAGGTTTATGATAGAATAAATACAATGATCTATGACCATTTTAATTCATATATGCAACATAAACTACTCTATTTTCCCAAGATGTTTAAGGAGAAACACAAACATTAACCCTAACACTATAACATCCATTACGAGGATCTAACATTGAATGATTGCTTAAGTTACCTACATTTGGGTAGTTAGATGAATTTATGATAAATTTATTAAGCTGATACATTTAACTCAAGATGTTACAATCTATATTTTTGTGAACACCATGATATGAGCAACTGGCCTCCCTAATCATGAGAAATATCTCATGCTTTATAAGTCTATAATACCATTAATCCATTTAGATATCTAAGAAGAATATACCACTAGGGTAGGGTGAGGAACTCTTATTGATTCGATTGAGGATGCTTCATTGTGCATCATGGTGCAATGTATCACCAAAATATTTTATAAAACCACTAAGCAAGTAAAATAAGTGACAAGAGGCATCATTGTCACTGCCTATTTCATAACAAAGTTGTAGGAGGATTTTAATTGGCCTAGATTTTTTGTAGTCAAACTTACCATGAATAAATATAAGGTATATGTGGGAAGCACACAAACCTTTCAGTACAAGTTTTTAGTCCTATTATTGTGTTTCACATAGTGGAAGTCTCCACTAGGGCCAATGAATGTAACTCCATATTTTTGGCCTAGTAATGCTTTTGAAAGTATTGCATGGACTAAAATAAACCAATATTATGAATAATTGGGGTGATTTAATACATGGTGGCTAGGAGCCCTAGCCTTAATATGATCATACCCCATGAGTCCATAAGATGTAATGTAGTATCTAGGACAACATGATTTAGTTACTAAACTACATAATGGCATACAAATTAAGGTTTATGAGTTGGCTACCCCATTTGTCCCTTCGATGCATTTTTTCATCTCAATGGTTGAAGTGAAGGTTAAAGTCTACCTCCAAAAATCCCTAGCTATGATATCAGTGAATCCATTGCAAGTCATCCCTCTACAAGTTCAACAACCACAAACAAATCAAGTAACTTCACAACAAACCACATAGCTATAGGCCTAATTGACACAGTTGTAATCTCCAACACAACAAGAGAAAGGAAAGAGGAAAATAACTACATGTAGAGTCTCACCAACTCTACCAAATAAAATAACATGGGAAATGAAGTCATGGATCAAGCATCCCATGATTTCATGAATAATTACTGAGTTTGACCTACTTGAGTTAGAGTTAAAAGAATAGGAAGTGCTCCAATCAATGTTGGAAGACATCAGAATAGAGGTGTATGGTGTAGAAGAGTAAAAGGATTTTTTCTTTTGGAAAGAATTGTGTACTTGCTAAGTGCAAAATTAGGTAAGATAAGATATTTTGGATAATATTACTCAACTACCTTCTTCTATCATTGTTGATACTATAGGAAAATAGTCATATAAATGTAAGTTAGAGGCTAAAATATTTTCAATGAAATTAGCCACGAGATCATCCTCTATGTAGGCAGTGGATTTATATACATAAAATAGTCTTACACAAACCTTGTTCCAGAGACCATGCACACATCTATCTAATAAGCCATCAAAAATGGTGTGGGAAAAGATGATATCTTTTGGTAAACATGTAGAACAAGGTAGTGCACAATAATCTCAAGTAGCTCAATAACAACATCATCCTTAGGGTGTGAAGGAAAAAAAATCAAACCCTCAAGCCTCCAAGGAAATCTAGGAGAAAGAATTTGGTATAAAAAAGTTAGTCAGGTGAAGTATAATCACCCAAGCATAATGAATCTGATAATGAGATTGAAGGGGATGAAGAACCCATGGATACAACTATGATTGAGGAAGGAAAGGAAAAACAAATTACATAGGGTGTAATTGAACCTAAGGAGATGAAGGAGAAATAAAAGGGCAAGGAAACATAAGAAAAAGTAACAATACCACAAGCAACAATATAAGAAGCTATGCAGATTCAAAAATAGAAGTAACAAGATATAGACATTGAGTAACAAAAGAAAGATGAGGAAGCTAAGGCTACATAAAATTAATCCAAAGAAGTGGAAGCTATCATAAATAAAGTCAAGGAAGCAAAGGTTGCATAGAATCAAGGTGAAGAAGCTATAGCTATAAAGAAGAAAGCTGATGAAGTAAAAGCCATATGCAATCAAGCTAAAAAAGTGGAGGTAAAGAAACAAAAAGAGGAAGCATAATGAAAACAACAAGAGGTTCAATTTTCACAATAAAAATAAAAGGAGAATAAGATCAAGCTAATATTGAAGTTGAAGCTAAGTCTAAGGATGAGGTAGATGCTAAAGCCAAAACCTAAGTTAATGCTCATGCTAAGGTCATAGAGGAAGATAAATAAAAATATAAAGTTAACCCTAAGGATAAGTTAGAAGCAACAACCTAGGCCAAGGAACTCAAATATAGGAAAGCATAGGTAGGGGTAATAACTGTAACTCACATTAACGACACCATAGAAAAAACTCAGATCTCTAGCTAATGGCTATGGGATGTCTTTGATATATCAACACAACATACTACTTTATTTCTCCCACTAGATTAATTCACACATTATCTTATGACATATATGACCACATCCATGACACTTGACACCATTGTGATGGAAACATCATTAGATGTGACCCAACTACTATTCTCCAAATAGATTAAAGGAGAAATCACCTTACATGAATCCATTATGTAGAAGGCCTCAGATTTGGAGCAAGAAATCCTAAGGCTACATGATGAAAAAGATAAAATATATGATAAGATGTAAAATTTGAGGAAATTGATCAATAAAAATTATCCCACCTTAGTTACACAAGTACTAGGTGATCAAGTCATGTTAAAATATAAACAATTCACTGCTCTATTGACATAAGTCACAAAGAATTGGGGAGATACATATAAATATTTGGCATTGTGAACACAAGGATAAAATATTAAGATGGAAACATAGGTCATGTGTCAACTCCTTGATGAGTATGAGTAGGTCCTAGACATCATAGTGAAGTAGGCTAAGCAAATAACCCAAGATATGCTAAATTGGAGATAGTATTTGAAGCAATCCTTATCCATTATGAAGCCTAAATTTTATACTACCAACCCATAATGGAGGATAAAATGCAAACTATAAAAAAATGAGTGGTGAACTCAAAAAATTGATGGATTCTAGGGATGCTTCCATACAAAAGGTACAAGTATGGCATAATGAAAAAATGCACAACACTTTTTTAGTCATCCAAGGAGAGAGGATAATAGAAAAATTAGATGAGATCATCTTTGGAATCTAGAATAAATAATATAATAACAAGGTGTTTATTACAATCACACATGATGAACATCTACAAAACATGATGATTATCTAGGTACCATTGTGCATTTTACTTGTCATGGTGTGTGAAGCGTTCATCAATTGGAAAATGATAAAGTAGGATCTCACTCAAGTTGATCTGGCCATTTATAAAATAACATATGAGCCATAGTTCATTCCTCCATAATATTTTTTAAAAATCATACATGATAGGAAGATAGACATAAAGGCACAATATTTTCAACTACCTTTAGTAGTGGATACATTAAAAGTCAGTGGTCCAGTAACTACTCAACCATAACAACCACTACAATCACCTAGCCAAAAACCCCCTTAGTTGTAACAATAAGGCTTGAGAACTTCATTTTTGCAACTTACAACATATTAATTTTTTTATAAGATAGTCTAAACATTAGGAGTGGGGACAAAATGGTTGAAAACTCAAAAAGTTATCCTCCTAGTTATGCTAGTCTATTAACATATTGAAAGGGTGGTTGCTAGTATGCTAATTAGTTTAAAACCCAAAAGGGTGGATAAGTAGTGCATAAAGGGTGAAAATCATTAAAAAACACTTGTAGTGATAACTGTGACTTTTATTTATGACTTATCTTCTTATCTTAGTTCATACCAGCTTGTGACTTTGTCTCGGGATGAGACAAATACTTAAGTTGAGAAACTGTTGGATGAAGACTGGATCTTGGTAAAAACACAAAAGATATGAGATGAAAACATGTATGAAGTTTATTATTTTGTATTTTTTATAATTTTTTTATGTATTTATCCTTGTAAGCCTAACTAGGTAACAAAAGAATGTGAAGAGTCTTTCCTTTTATATCTCGAAAGGCTAGAATGTGAAGAGACAATAGGACTGTAAAAGACTATAAATAACACTTTGATGTAATATAATCTAGTTTTATGTGTTGATAGAGATTAATATAATCATTTTTTTATCATTTTTCTTATCTTTTTTTATGTATGGTTTATGCATAATGAGTATTCTATTTTTATTTAATCTGTTATTTGATGTGATACTAGTTATGGTTCAACTTCTATTTGTATCTACTTCATCTTGCTTTTTGGTCTATTCTTGTAAATCATAGATATCTTATAATATTTTCCTCTCTTTTGTGCCTCTTAGTATGCTCCACTGTGCAAGTTATCCCTATAATTAACATATTTTAGAGTAATTCTAGGAACCTCTACTAACAAAGTTTCAAATGTTTTCAAATTGATACTTGATCAATCTTGATTTTACACATGTTCAATATTTCTCCAAATTACTCAATAAGGGAGAAAACACTCTTTTTTCAAGTTACAAGATAATTATATTTCATAATATTTTAGGTGTATAATTTCCTTGTTGTCTTTTCAAATTTTTTTTTTTAATTTTTCAAATATAGATAATAACTACTTTTAGTGCAATTGTTATAGGTTTCACATTAAGGAATATTACAAAACCAAGAATCACATCAAAATATAAAGTGTGTATACACATATACATTATATTTTACTTTACTCAATAGAGGAAATTATATTAAATAGTAATCACCATTCTTTTAACTTAAAATATATAGAGGATCATTAACTATTATATTAATTATCTCATAACTACTTATAACATCATTCAGACATACCTATATTTATTAAAAACCCCGATCAACTAGATCCTATCATTCTCTATCCTTAAAGGAAAAGACAAAACTAGATAGATAGGGTCACACTATGACCTTGTCTACCAGTATGGCCTTGGATATTAAAATACAATAATAAATTTTAAAATTGAAGATGTTTCATATACCCCTCCCATCGAACGAGACTATATTAACATCCTTAATGCACTTTATGGCAAGGTAATCCTTTCCCATACCATCAAGTAGTTTATTGATGACATTACAAGCCTCTTAGACCACTTTGGAAATGTGACCATTGGACATATATTCATATAAATAAATGTGGTAGTGTATATATTTTCTAATATAAGGGTTGGTTACCCCTCATTGGCCATGTGGAATGAGAACACCAACTTACCCTCCATTTAAATAATGTGATACACAATGATTATAACATCATATCATAAATTGCATTGGATTTGGTCACATGCGAGAGGCTAGGTTTCAAACATGTAGTATTTACATATTTATTAAAATAATCAAGTGAAAATTATGGGTGCCCCTACCACTAGTCTAATTATAATACCATCTATTTCAAAGATTGTAATCTCTTAGTGGGGATATTAAAGTGTAGCAATTATACTCAGAACTATTTGAGAGAAAAAGTTGGGAAGATGGAAGATGATATAAATAGATTAGATCCAATATATTACATGAAAGTCTAAGGTAATACAAGAGTTTATAGGAAGCTTCAAGAAGGTATATTGCCAAAATTTATGTGATGGATTATAGGGCATGATGCTGAGCTGGCTAATGATTTTACTAGAATGAAAGCTCAATTTGAATGTGTGGGATAAAAATTATAATAATTTAAGAACTTATTAGTAAAATCACATGTATTAGTTATGAGGGTGTAAAGTATTTCAAGGATAAAACCAAAATTCTCAAACTAATGCATAAATTATTTAGAATTGATAATGTCTTGAAGACTAATAAAAAGGGTTTCCCAAGGTAGAATTTACCCTGATGATGGTTTGAAGTGTGCCTAAATATTGTGCAATACCTCACCCTTGAAGGTAAGTTCACACTAATTTTCTCCCATCATTTCTTATTGTTGAATCATTTCCTTGGGAATAAAATCAATCTCTTGTATTTTCTCTTGAAGTCAATGAAAATAATTGATTTAGCCTATCAAATAAAATAGGCCAATGAGATTATCCATCAAGGCCTCATATTCCTCCTGGTAAATAAATGGGAAGCAATAAGGGGGGGGAGGTGTATCTAATTCCAAGTAATAAGGATAACACTTCAAAGGAGGAATATGGATTCCTGAGGAAGGATAAGATGGAATACCTTCCCAAAAACCCAATATTACCTCCCCCTCTATTAAAAACCAATCATCATGACCCCCCTAGCACTAAGTCTAGAAAATGCAAGGTTAGAATCCCTTATACCTCTAAGGAAGACATCCTAAATATGTTGTTATCACCTTGTCTGAGAAGGATGGAAATAAGTTGAAGGAAAAGTGTGATCTTAAGGACCCCTATTGGGGTCGTAAGAGAAAAATGAGAGAATTTTATGATAAAATTAATTAAATGGGTAGGTCTATGGTTGAAATTATGAAATAATAGAATACTATGGAAGCTAAAAGTGTGAAAATTTTAGGAAGGATTTAGATAACTACAATATTGGGAAAAAGGAAAAATTGATTGTAGAAGCTTAGGATGATACCCACCCAATCCTCTCCTAAGATTAACACTATTTATAAAATGTTGTAAGATACTTAGAAGACCTAAAATGAAAATAAGGATATTAATACTCCAAATAATAAATACACAAAGGGAATAGTTGATGTCTTGAGTAAGTAGATGTAAGGTAGAGTTATAAAGGGAATGTTGAAAGACAAGGAAGTCAACCTCGAAAGTGTTATTCACAAAAACCATGCTGACTCTGAGGAGTCCTCTAACTACATATTTTATGTCTATTTATGGTTTTATAATATTTTATTCTATCTAGTTTTTTTTCTTTTGTGGTTGGTTCTTAGCTGGTTGGATGAAGTCCATATTCATTATTTAGGCCATGGGGATTTTTATTTCATGACATGTGTCTACTATGTTTTGTCATACTTTATGGTTTTAGGATCCCTATAAAACCTACTTTTTTTACCTAATAAAATAAAAAATTACCCCTTCCATGCTTATATTAATTTCATTTATTGTAATTACTCAAAAATTTCTTGTATATAATCACATCAAGGTCATTCAAAATACATATAAAAATCACTTGGCAATTCTACTACACATTGAGCAAAAGACCACTAATCTTTCCAGTTCTAGTTCCTCTTTATTTCAACAATAATAGGCTAAGTATGAATTGGTTTTATTTTAGGTCAATGTAAGTCATTATCAGGCATTAAAAGAGATATATTTAGTTGTATTCATATATAAAATATCAATATTCATACACTCACTCTAGGAGGTAGAGCTACATCATCTTGAGGACCTTTTAGGCTATGTAGAGAACACTCAAATTACGTGGGATTTTTTTAGGACAGCTAAGATATTACCTTTACTTGATTACCACTTTGTATTTCATTTTAATTATGTTTATTGTGCATGATCTAGGGTTTGTCTTTTGCATGTCTTCCACATGGAAAATCAAGACAGTCAAATATTAAATCATCACTAAAAATCATACACACCTAGATTGGAAAATCAACTTCACAGTAAATTAGGATAATGTTGTATTCAATACAAAATGTTGTAGTGTGGATTTTTACTCCTTGTGTCCCAACATATTTTGAAATCATTATTTTAGATACAACAAATTTCATAGTGTTTTTAGCCAATTTTCAATAATAGTCATCATACATAACATAGATTTAGATTGGGATAGGTTTCCATATCTGTTTGTTAACTAATTTTTTCTAGATCATTTAAAATTCATTAAATTTTTATATTTTTCATATATATATATTATGAATATCTAATTTTTTTTCATTAGTTTATTTTTTTAATCATTTCATTTTAAATAAAAAATAACATTTAAACAAATATCATGTGACACTGACCATCTTTTCTGCAAGTTATTCAATAGCGATGAAATAAGAAATCTCTCAAGCTAATATCAACTAGTATTACAAAATCCAAGTCCATAAATATTAATAACATATAAACATACTATTGGTGATAATAATGTTTGGAAGATACAAAAAAATTCTTTAGCATCCTGATACTAAATCTAGAAACATTTTCTCTTATAGGTACTAATTGCAATGTTTCCCTTGCATAATCTCTATTTAAAAACATGAAGTATATTTAAATAATTAATTTTTATAGGCACACCAAGGGAAGTATAGGAGAAACCATATCAAACAAAATTACCTTATAAATGACATTACTTTTACATGGAATTTTTATTAGTTGTGTCAAAAACCATGACCTTTATTGGCTAATAGGATTTTATAAATGAATTTTATAAAAAATAATCATCTCCATTTTTTCATAATTTTTTATTTTTATTAATTCTTTTTTATTAGTTTCTATCTTGTATCCTTAAATATATAGATAATTTTATCAAATTGAATGTGAAGTTGGATAGAATGCATAATGGGAATGAATGTGAATTTAGTTAGTGATTATTTACCTAAAATAAAATTATTTCCTTTAAATGTTTTATAATTATTTAATAACTAAGTATGTATTACAATATATAGTTTTCTCTCCTCCTTACGCTTCAGTCCAATCAAATTATTTAAGGAGATATACATATCAAATGAGGATTAGTGCAGGGATTCATGAAGCATAATTATTTCATTAGTTTATTAGAGTATAATTTTAAAGTTGAAATAGTTGTATGGATGTGTGTTATCTTGGATTTTCTTAAGTTTTGTTTAAATCATTTAATCTAAATCAAAATTATTTGATGTAAGTACAAGGAATGATTAAGGTAAGACAAAATTTATATCTTTGTAGTATAAAAACATTTCTCCAAAACCTAATGGAATATGGGGAACCCAAATATCTAATAAGTGTCAAAGAACATGGTTAGGGACCTTTAATGATGTTAATAATTCCTATGAAATTATAGACCTCAATTTTTTTGGAGAGAACACCATGACCAAATTCATTTCCAACAAATGAAGGGCATACCTAAAACCTAGTGATCAATTATTCCAATGGAGAAAAAATTAAAATGTTTCAAAACAAAATTTATTATTAACATATTGATCACAATGAGAAATTATATTTAACTATCATTGTACAATCATATTACATGGATAAATTGGTTATAGATGTTAAAAAATGAGAAGATAGGAAATAAAAATGCCTCAAAGATATTTTATCTCTTAGGATATGTAAAATGGGTTTGTTGATAAGGATTTGAAAAAAATTGCACAAATGAAACCAACAAGTTTAAATCTATATTCTAAAACTATTTAAAAAATCCTTCAAGATTGTTAAAAAATTGGAGATTTATACCAACATAAAAACAACCATAAAATCAAAATAAAATGTGGATTTTTTTGACATGTTAACTTATAAAAATACACACTAACATGAAATATTTATCAAAATTCCTCAAATATATATGGGTGTATAAACCTCATTTTTATCACTTTCATGTCAAAATTGTTGTCAAGATGATTTCTTGAAAATAATGCAAATTAAGCCTACAAAACATTAAAGCAATCTAATTATTTTGCACACATCATGTGAAATTATTGATTTGTGTCAATATGTTCTTCAATAGGGCATTATCCTATATGCAATCATCACATTATTCTAATTATTCTCTATTCAAGTTGTGATCTAATAACTGACATTTTTTGACCACTTGTATAGGATAACCTTGTCCAAATTTTAGAATAGGAAATTACGCTGATTAGAGATGCTTAATTATTAAACCCATTTAAATGTATAGTCAAAATATCCATGGAGAATTAGTGAATTTATATTTTTATAAATTCATAAAATATATATTGATGACATCATCATGACATCACACCAATTATATAAAATGGTGACATCATGCATGACATCACCTTAAAGTTGTCAAGCACTCAAATTATAAATATCACATAAATATTTGGATTTATAAGCCATGCTTATTAGTTGCAGAGTTTAATGCCTTGTTCTTCCAAAATTGAATGGATTTGTGGCCACACAGCTTGGTCTCAATATGGATGATCACAAATCCATTCCATTATTTCTAAAAAGATGTCAATACATGATCCATGGCCATAAATTTTAAGCTTGAATTGTGTAATGTTATCATGCAAAAATAACTTCAAATTAGCTTCAATCATGCTAAGTTATTATGCATAAATAGTGCTAAATAAGCTTTAATCATTCCCCCAATTTGACCATATCAAGTAACCAAAGCCATTAGTGAACTAAGAGATGACAGAGGCACACATTACACCATATTGATGAAGACTTGAAGCACCAAATCTAGGCATAAACATGCTTAGAGACCATTTTTGAAGGAGAGCCACTACTTGGAAGGTATCACGTGTTTTAATTTTGTAATTAGTTTCTTGAGTTCATTAACACTACCCCTTGAAGGAGTAGGATTATCATGTTATGTTTTTTATGCTTATTTTGGGTTTTCTCTACTAATGCATGGATTAACTTCATAATCTTATTATACATTTTGGAATACCTGGTGGGATTGTGCATCTCACGCACCATTTTATCCTTCTAATTTTGCATTAAATCCCTCTTTTTAGGCCATTTTGATCTTCTTTTCTTCTAATTTTTATGTTTTATGACTTCTAGACAAAATAATGAGATTTCCCTATATATGGTGAATTCATCCTGAACATCAGTGAGATCACCTTATAAAACAATGAGATCACCCTAAACAATAGTGAGATCACACATGTAAATGGAGAGATTGACTATTGAGATTTATCTTTTGTCTGTGTGTTTTTATAGATTGATGAGATTGACCTAAACATTAGTGATATCAACCTTTGGAATGTTGAGGTCATCTAAATATCAATCAGATCATCATGGACCAACTTTGTAGGTAACTAATTCATTTTAATTTTTATCATTTTAGTGAATTTTCCCTACTAATCAATGAGATTGCCCTGATAATTAGTGATATCATCTTTCTAATCAATGATATCACCACACAATCTATTTATTTCTCTATGTAACAATAGGATTGCCCTATATAATGATGGAATCACACTGTAAACAATGAAGTTGCCCTTTAGAATGTTGAGAATGCTCTATAGAATGATGAGATCACCCTATGTAAAAATTTTAGAGAGTTAAAACAACAAGTTCCAAGTTACATTTGACATTATACACATTTATGGACTACTAACACTCTATTTTGAAGGTTTAAGACACTTCACTAGTTTACTTTTTTTTAATAACAAAGGAAAATCTCAATCACATTTGAAATTAGACTTAAAATGAATAATCATCATAACTTACGACTCTTAAGAGAATTTAATTTTTGTCATTAGTTAAACTAGTTTCAAAGTTCTTTGACTTGATTATTAATTGTGCAAAACAAGATTAGTGTGTATGCTATCCCCTTGTCCCCTTTAGGGAAATCAAATGACCAAAAGTGCTTTGATTCTTACTTTTATTGCTTAGTCCAAGCACAAAATGAATGCCATAAAGGTACTACCCAAGATTTGAGTGACTTGGGTGATCCCAAACTGACCTTTAAGTTCCTTTAATATTTTTTCTTTTGCATCTTGGCTTGTGGGAAGGATTTCATCACCTCCCTATAAGTTATTTAGGGAAGCATTGACCCAGGAATTCATCTCCTAGCATTTTTTCAACCCCATTCCATGGTGGGTTATACAAATTGAGCTAGTGAATCATTGGGATGGTAGTTTAGGCAGTTAAACTACCTTCATTAGTGATTGCTACCTTTAGAAAAATGGAATAATTTAGACATTGCATTACACTAAGTAATTGGTAGATGTAGCAGTTGTAAAAAGGATATTACCTTTTTAAAACAAGATGATTGGTTTGGATCCAAATGATGTGTTGAACCTTAGTGTTAACCACATATATGGGACCATATAGATTGATTAAAACTTATAGATTCTAGACAAATCCAATTTGTTTCAAAGTACTATTGGTGTAGGGTGAGTAGCCTGAAGCTCTATGCCACCATAAAATTTATTGAGAGAAGAGGGGGTATAAACAACCCAACTTTTCATGCAATTTTAATTTTTGTATTATCAACTTAATTCTTATCAATAAGGAGTATATCAATGAAATTCAATGGTACAAAGCAACCTTCTCAGTTTTTAGCATAGGAACATGTATTTAGATGCTTCTTATTTATTTTGATTATTAAGTCTAAATGCATTTTGTCAACCTCTCTAGTCTTGACTTTACTTGGGCTTACATTATTTAATTTTTAGACTATTTAATCGATTGCTTGTGTTTAAATGTCATCTTGTTCATATTCAAGTCCAAAATCACTTTTTTGTTTGAACCAAATCAAAACCATAAAATCAGGTTCAAACATGTAGTCCATTGCATACTTAAAAGATGAGGCATTACTCTACCAAAATTTTGGGTGATATTTACCTCATGTTAGTTTTATGTTGATTAATGATACTGTTATGTTATTTTCATAGTACCATTATGCTATCTAACTAAAAACCATCCAAATTGGGTCCATTTGGACCCAAATCTAGTTTGGGATCAATTATTTACATGAGGTTTCATTCTTTAACCCACATAAATTTTATGTGTCAATTCATGATGAATCAAAGTATCATTTTTGTACCCACATACTCATTAGAATACAAGTTAATCAAAATTAGGTTTATTTTGAAATACATTCCAGACTACTCCATTTTTGATCAAGGTTTTTTTTAACCCACATACCATTCATGAGATGAATGAAGCCAAACCAAGGTTCATCTTGAACCCATACACCTATTACTAGACCATTTTAACACTGAATTAGGGATTCATTTTAAACCCACATACCACATTACATTTTTCTAGACTAAACCACCCTTTCATGGGGCATCTTTTCTATACCAATACCACCCTTTATTGGGGGGCATATTTTTTAGACTGACATCACCCTATTTGGGCTAATTTTTAATTACCAAACTAATCCATGCTGATTATCATATGCCAACCCCATCTTCCTCTTTTGGCTTGCACTAGTAACCACACTTTGATGTGATCAAAGGCTATCATTCTAGGTCTTCTTATTTTAGCTTGAGTTAGCAACCATGATTTGTTGTGCCCAAAGGTTACCATTATAGGCCCTCCTCCTTTGGATTTCATTAATAATCAAGATTTTCAAGGCCCAAAGTTTACCATTATAGTCCCTAATCAAGCTCCATAGGTCCAAATTTTACCATTTTAGGACCTTCTCCTTTGGCTTGTGTTAGTAATCAAGCTCCATAGTGCACAAAGGTTACCATTCTAGGCCCTCCTCCTTTGGCCTGCATTGGTAACCAAGCTTCACTGCACCCAAGGATTATTATTCTAGTCCCTTTCAAATATGATAGCTTATTACTTTGACAAGGTTTCAAAATCATGAATAGGCATGTTAAATTTACTATCATGGGCCCATCAATAGTATTTGTTGAACCCATCATCGAGGAACTTCAATTTGACAAGTCAGTCTTTGTTGATCCCTTCTTTGATACTCTAATTTTCAATAAGCCCAATATTAAACATAATCCATTAATCATATATTTCTAACTATCCCCCACTTTATAAAATATAATATGGTCTTTGAGACATAACATAACCAATAATTAACTCTCTAAGAGCCATCTTTTAATGACCAAAATGTATTCAAAATTGATATTTTTAAAACTAAGTGTAAACCAAGGCCAAGATAATTAATCCATCCATGATGTTTTTATTGAAACACCTATTTGTGATGAGTTAACCTATGAAAATTCACACTTTGATCATTTCCCTAAATTTCAAGATCCTCAATTTGAAAATTTTGTCTCTATAGTCTGCCAATTAACCCTTTCAGTTTGGTTGAGGAGTCTCAATTTGAAAATCTAGTCTTTGTTGAGTTTATTGCTAATGATTATAACTACCTTTAGGAAAATCATGATCTCAACCATTATCTTATTTTTAAGGAGCCTCACTTTGATGAGCCAACCTATGTGGAGTGTTTCTTAGTTGAACCTATTTCTTAAGAGCCCATTGTGCCATCATAGGCCATTACTTGTCCAATACCAAGCATTCAACATAACATCTTTGCTACAACACCAAGTGAAGAATCAACATCAAAGATCGGTTCTATTCTTAAACCAATATCATATTTAGCATCAAAAGTATAATCCACATCAATATCAACATTAGATTTAGAGTCTTTTAAGTGAAAAT
Organism: Torreya grandis; assembly: GCA_037957365.1. Classification (NCBI taxonomy): domain Eukaryota; kingdom Viridiplantae; phylum Streptophyta; class Pinopsida; order Cupressales; family Taxaceae; genus Torreya; species Torreya grandis. Next base: position 1,354,901 of record JARHVA010004734.1, on the reverse strand, counting down.
CAGATTCAAAATCATAATACATTCATGTTTATTACAACATTGGTTACACTTACCTTGTAGATCAGTTTGAATACATTTGTGATCCTTCTATGGTTTTTAAGGATGATTACATTAGCATTGATACAAGTTCTCCTAGTATTTTCTACAAGAATTGTGCTACCTCTTACCATTCCATTAACATTCCACATACCATTGACACCACCCAATATATCCATTATATTGACATTCCACATCCCATAAGTGTCGATTAGGACTGATAGAATCACACTTTATTGAACTGCATCCATGGTGACATATAAAGTGAAAAATTTTAGGGGGATCAAGGCCAAATTCATATAGAATAAGAACAATCTCCCAGTGAAATATTTTTGGAGGCACTATGGGATAATCAAATTCTAAACTCAACATCTTTTAGTGAAACCTTTTTTGAGGCACTAAAAGATAATCAAAGTCAAAAGTCAACATTACTTAGTGAAACCTTCTTAGAGGCACTATGGGATAATTAAGACAAATTTATTGGTGAAATCCTCTTTGAGGTACCGATAACTAAGCACAAAGTTCTTCATTTATTGATGAAAACATTATTGAAGATGATATTGGTATAATTGATAATATATCACATAATCAAATAACAACATCTCTTAGGTCTAAATAACAAAACAATATTATGTTCTTCTCAAGAGCACGTGCAAAACTATCTAGACCTAACACAACCAAAAATATGTTGAATATGGAATCAACAACATTATGTGATTGAAAGTCATGATATTCATTTATTACCTAATTATTATACATTCCATTATGAACCAATATTCCATTGCCAATTAAGACCAGTTATCCTGTGCCTATCATTATTTAACCATATTGGATGAACTTTCATTTATAGAGGCTAAAAATACATCTTTTCTCCAAGGTTAGAGGAAACATAATTGATGACCATGAAGATCACAAAAACATTATTGGAATCCTAATTAGCAACATGTTCTTGATAGAACAACTATTTAAAAGAGGTGTGGGTTAACAAATTCAATGATTAACTCTTCTAGTTGTATCATATGATGATCAAGATATGCATCTCCACATCAGTAGGAATAACATAACATTTTACCTCACCTTTTTAATTTACCATTTCCCTTGCCATTTACCTTATCTTACCATTTTCCTTGCCCTTTGCCTTGCCTTACCATCTTTTTTTACCTTTCTATATATTTAAACTAAATTAAATTCAGGTCCTTTAGGACTATGTAGGCAACAATCAATTTCTATTGAGGTCATCTTGGTCACCCCTTTTCCATGATCTTGCCATTTTGTGAGCAACCTAAGCCACACTCTCACCATTATATGATTCACCATTATATACATTGTTCATTTAAAGTAGATGCATTACTGCACCCTTGGCCTTTTCTTACACTCTCACCATTTTGAGAGTCACCATTGTGTGCATTATTATTTGAAGTAAATCCATTATTTCTCCTTTGGATTTTCTCATGCACTCACCATTTTATGAGACCATTTATATATTCTTCTACACATTAATCATGTTTCCTTATCATCAAATTTTTTTCTATCCCATATCTCAGGAGAGCTACATTTGGCCTAAAGTTCATGTGAGATATTACATCGATGGAACTATATAGGCAACATCCACTTACCTCATACATCTGGAGTCAACTCATCTACCCCTTCCTTTACTTCTTTTTCCCCCATTTTATTTATTTTCTTTCATTGACTCCTATAGCCTAGGGGTAATGTTTCTTATCTTATTTTTATGTCACAATTTCCCTATAGCCTAGGGAAAACCTTATACCGCTTCTCCTTGTGTTTTTGTACCATTTTCATTAATACCTAGCTTATGGGTCACCATATCTCCAAGAATAACCCCTCTATTATACATGCATAAATAGTTTTTTTTGTTTGTACTAACATTGTGATTAACCCTTGTTTTTGTATTGCTATTTATTTAGCTTCACATGCATGCATTATGATTGATTGATTTATATTATTGTTTTATGTTTTTGGTGTGTTTTTTTATTAGTTTGTTAACTTGTTTTGAGTATTATGTTTTAATACATTTTATAAACCTTTTGAGTCTGGCCTTGCCTTGGAATTGAATTGTTTATGTTTGTATTTGAATTATTTTATTTCTTGTTGATTTTTCAATACATTCTTATTCCTACTTAAGTCTTGATGATTCATATCTTGATTTTGAGTTGGTAACATTTTATATTTAAAACCCACTTCTTTTTATTTTTCTTTGATTTGGTTTTTGTTTATACATCAATGCTTATAACTTTGGTTTTGGTATTTTTTATCATTATCTTTAGTTTTAAATATTCACCTTTGAACCAGTCCATTCCTAATCAAAATACAATGTTATTATAGGTTATTCATATTTATGATGCATACTTTCACTTGATAAAGTAAGAACCAAGTGATCCAAGTCTAAAAGTCAATATGGAATTGAATAACATCTCTAAAAGTATATCATAAACACAATTAAACATTGGTCCATCTTTCTTCTATTATCATTCATCATTCCTCATTCCATTTTCTTCCACTTTTGGGAGAACTAAATTGACATGAGGTCTATTTGGACTATGTAGGTAGTGCTTGGATACATGACATATCTCAAGTTAGCTCAACCACCATTATTATTCCAATCATCTCTTTTATCACTTTATGCATCTTTATATGCATAGTTTTTGGTGGCTTCTTTAGTCATTAGACCCTTACATCTACATTTTCACCTGCTTATATTTAATATATACAATAGGTTATATCCTTGAGATATGATTTCCAATTTTAACTATTGGGGCACAATATTTAGATCAATCACCAATCCAATCATCCCTACTAGGGTAAAATCAATCATCAGTGGTCAAATTAGCTCTCTTAGGGAAAAATAAATTTATCAACCGATTAAATCTGCTCTACTAGGGTACATTATTGATTCATTTACCTCCTTTTTATAGAGTAATTCTATCATTTTGTTTTTATTCTAATTCCTATTAGGAATATAGATTATAGAGAAATATTAATGAAATAAATATATAAATAAAATGTAGAAAACATAATATAAGAGAGACACATATTTAATGTGGTTTACCCAATATGGGCTATGTCCACAGAAATAACTAGTTCTTCTCTTATTTAGTCTAAAAAATGAAGGGATAAACCTACAATATGTCCACTGCAATCTCCTCTTCAATCACACACATTGTGTCTCCATCATTATAATGACCTCATATCAAAGGAGGGTTACATATTAGGGAAAAAATGCAATAACATAATTTCTATTATTAGATCTATGACCTAATAATGAATGGTCTATATTTAATACAAAATTACAATATTTTACGATGAATTTTTCATAAATTTTTTCTTTAGGGGTACTTCCCCCATAACCCCCTATTGAGAACTAGGCATTGTAATAAGATCAAGCTCCACCATCCAACAATTCCAAGCTCCACAACTTTTCCCCTCATTTTGGCAATTCAAAGTATGCAACTTATTTCAAGATCAATCTTTCCTTACGACCACAACTTTATCACTCTTTTGGGTATGTCAAAATGTTCTACTTATATTTTGGGATGCATTATTCCCACTTCCCTCCACCTTTGGGCGCAATATATTCTATTCTATTTTGATCATTGGGAATCAATAAATGCAAGCATAAACTCATATATATTTAATCTCATCCATGGCTTAATTTCACTCTTTCTATCTTTTTTGAGACTCCATCCCTCTCTTTCATCCCAACATGCCATCTTGAGGGGGCATTATGGGTCATTAATTATTTCTTCAATCATTACCTTCCAACTTTTTAATGACTTTTTAATTCTTTGAAAAGTCCTTGTTTCATCTAGTGTCTCGCAACACCTTCTCAAACATGGGAAAAATGTAGACACTCCATTTTTATCACTTTTATGTCTAAATATTTGTCAAAATGAATTCATGAAAATAATGTAAATTAAGCCTAAAAACCATTGAAACACTCTAATTTATCTACACACATCATGTATAATTCCTAATTTGCATCAATATGTTTCTAAATAGGTCATTATCATATATGAAATCATCATCTTCTTATAATTCTTCTCCAATAAAATTTTGACTTAAAAATTAACATTTTTTAACCACTTATATAAGATGACCTTATCTAAATTCTAGAAATGGAAATTAACATGATTAGTGGTGCTTAATTAGTTAAACCTATTTAAATGCATAGTTAAAATATCCATGGCTAATTAGTGAATTTATATTTTAATAAATTCATAAAATCTAGATTGATGACATCATCATGTAATCATAAAAATATATGAAATGGTGACATCATGCATGACATCACCTTAAATTTTTTCAAGCACTCAAATTGCAAATATCTAGATTTTCAAGCCATGCTTGTTAATTGTAAAATTTAATGCCTTGAGCCTCCAAAATTAAATTAATTTATGGACACACATCTTGGTATCAATATGGATGGTCACAAATTGATTCTATAATTTTTGAAAAGCTATAAATATATGAGCCATGGCCATAACTTTTAAGCTTAAATTGTGTAAAATTCTTATGTAGAAATAGTTTCAAACAAGCCTTAGTTGTGCAAAGTTATCATGCATAAATAGTGATAGAGAAGCTTCACTCATTCCCCTAATTTTACCATATTAAGGAACCAAATCCATTGGTGAATTAAGATATGACATAGGCCCACACTACACCACATTGATGAATACTTGGAGCACCAAATCTAGGCATAAACACATTTATTGATCATTTTTGAAGGAGAGCCACTACTTGGAAGGTATTTCTTGTCTTACTTTTTGTAATTAGTTTTTTGAGTTCATTAACACCACCCCTAGAGGGAGTAAGCTTATCACATTATTTTCTATATGCTTATTTTGGGTTTTAATTACTAACACATGGAATAACTTGCTTTGTAATCCTATTATATAATAGGCTCTTAAAATTCATCAAATTTCATTCATGTTTAATGGTTTTGATTATTATTATTTAAGTCCTTGGTAGTAGATGCAACTAGTTTGTGGAAAACCAAAATCATATGTTCTATGTAACACCATCCAAATCCTTTAATAAAATTTGTACGTTTAAATTAATTATCTAAAACCTTTTCTGCATGTTCTAATTTAGAAATGCTATGATAGGGTATGACCATCCATCAAATCATATTTTTATTAGACATTGTTTTTTTAAGTGTCATGTTAGACATGTACAATTTTTTTAAAATCATATAGATAATACATGAAAAAATTAATAGAATGCCTTAAAATCTAAGGAACTTAAAACCAACATTTCAAAAATATTTATTTTTGCAAAGGAAATCAGAAAATTGTTTATTATTAATGTCATTTAAATGGATTATGCTGATAAAATATCATTTTTTGGAATAAATACCATTTATAATATAAATTTCATCAATAAAAAAACTTTACCTATATGATCCATTTCTTAATTCATGATCTATGTCAATAAATATATATGAGTTTCCATGTTTTAATCTTTCTGAACCAATAAACATTTTCTTATCCACCACTCACAAGCACCTAAAAAAATTTGGTTTTCATTTTAATTAAGTTCACCTATAAACCATGAGTATCATAAAATTATCCTAGAATTTCTAGATGTCATTTGGGCCTACATTAGTATGTGAAATAACAATATTTTATTAAAAAAAATAATGATAATTATATCATGAATAATACAACCATCATTTATTTTCCTTAAACAAATAATGGTATCCTCTAATTCTTCTATATAGAGACCTGAAAAAATACAATAACATGGAAAACATTTTTAAAAACTAATGGCATTATTGATATCTTGTATAAAACTAACAAGAGTACATATAATCAATCACCTCCAAATAGAGAGTCATCACATGAACAACCAGATGTTATAGAATATATAGATCTTAAAATTGTTGGATTATTATTTATATATAAATACATTTAAATGCCTTATAAAAATAACAACAATAATAAACCTTACCCTTGTATTTTCTTCATTATTTTATTAAAATCTAACCATTATTATATGGTTTATTGTTTGGTAGTTCCATATAAAATATGCTTTATTTTTTTAGATTTTTTTTAGACTATGAAATATAGAAATAAAATTATCTAAGAATATCACAAATAGCTTACTTATGGTGTAATCAACCATGAAAGTTATATAATGTTTATTTATTAGGAAGGAAGTATTTTCATAATAAATTAATGTATAATTTTATCATATTAAGTCTATCTCTTGCTTTATTATTCAAATATAACATATTATTCTTTGGTAGGATATACTTCAAAAGTTTTGAATAAACTTCTTCATCTTGAATGCTAGTGAAAAATGTGTTTTTTTATATCATAGATAAATTTATAACTTGTTAAGACTTATTTCCAAGTATGTAGTATTGGAATATATAAATTTTAAATGGGAATGCTTATTTATGTAAAATACACCTCCTTATAAATAATGTTATTAGTTTAATCAGTGAATAAGTTAGTAGTTTGATTAGTTGGTTTTATGGGTAATATTATTATATGAAATTAAGTTCCTAAGAATTTATAGAATGGTTTACTTACACATACATATTAAATAATTATTATATTTAATGTTGGGGGTTAATAGAGTAAAGATAACCCTTTGTATATTTTTATCGATAATTAATAAAATAATTATTACCAACCATAGTGAGAACAAGAATTTACCAATAAATATGATTAGTCATATAAAAACATGTTTTGAGAGATGAATATTTGTGAAGATAAATTGGTGGATTTTTTATTGAGATATGATTAAGTCATATAAATATAATAACAAGTTTTCAAGGAATGTAAATTTTTCTTATAGTACATTATTTTTAATATAGTTTGTTGTAAAAAAAATTTGTTGATTCAACATTTTTAATAAATATTTGTTGAATAAAAAGGTAAGTTACATTTTGTCTAACAAAATTCTTACTTAATAGTTCTGGTTTTATTGACAAGGCATATTTTTCTAGAAAACATTATTTTTAATTTTCTTGTCAAACTTTTTTTAATCATAAAATATTAGTTTGCAATGTTTAAAATCTATAGTGGTAATGGAAATATAAAAATGAATATGAAAAACTAGTAATAAGAATTAAAGGGCATTAAATATTAGTTAAAAATTATAAATGGAGTTAATTTAAAAGAATTAAATTAAATTTCATGTTGTTGGAACTCACATAATAGCATTGGAGATATTCACAAAAGTGTTGAAATTATTTTACACTTTTTAAATAACTAAAAAGTATTTTGGATGGCATTGAAACTACATTAAAATGGTTTAAAAAACTAAGGTGGAAGTTCAAGTGGGTCATTCAATTTATTTTCCATCCATCATTCAATATTTACTCCTAGGTGAGTATACATACATATATACATACATACATATCAAAAAAATAATGTCTTATATTCAATATTTGCACTTTAAGATTTTTGAGTGTTAGTAGAGCAAGTGGTCACTGGTATTTTTTTAATTCACTTGGAATATTGAGAGGATTTAAGTTCAAGTCCCCTTAAGTGTAATTTTTGATAAAAAATTCTTTCACATAGTTTTTATTTTAAAATGGAATATTACATGAATATTTTCTATTCAAATTTCATGCATGATGTGGAGTGGAGTCAAAAGGCGTAATATTAAAGATATAAAAGTTTAATTTATTTTGCATTGTTTTTACCGAGGTTAATTTAAAACCTCATTAAAAACTTACCATAATCTCTAGTAGAGCTCAAGCGAGAAACTATGTAAATACATTTTTGTTTGAAATTGTGTTTTAGATATATAATTTTCATTTTGGTGTGTTTTTATTTTATAAATGCATAAAATTAAGAAAAAAATATTTGTAAAAAAGATTGTTTAACAGTTTCAAGTTATGTCTATTAGAATATCACTTGCGTTAAATTAATGACAAGGATATGGGGGGGTATATATTAAAAATTTAAAAAATAAAATAGAATATGCTAAGGTGGGTTTTGGGAGACTTGATGATTATTTTATAGTAATCATTCCACGAAAAAGACTTTCTAATTCTTATAAAAACTTTGTCAAAATTCATCATGTTTATAAAATATAATTAGAATTAATTTTTACAAACTTGTTAAATTTGTTATTCAACATAAATTATCTCTACTACATAAAACTAAGAAAATAGAGGAATAAAAGAATATCATATTATAGAATCAAAACCTAGTACTTTGAAATCTTGTCAAAAAAATATAGAGGGGATAAAGGTCACAAGGGAGGAATATTTCAAAATAGGGGAAGAGGGAATTATCATAATCTTAAAAATTATACAGATCAAAAATACAATATCCATCTTGATCATAATGAAATAGGTGATTGAAGATGAGATTGATGTTAAACAATAGGTAGAATTAGAGGAAAATTAGACAATAATTATCGTAGATGTCAAAATCATGGTCATATTACAACCCAGTGTATGATTTATTATATGAAAATTCATGAGCCATGTAAAAAGTAAAAATAAAATTCTAATCAACATGTATAACATGGAAATGATGAGTTTTGGGAATTTTTTCAAATGAATCAAAATTTAAAAATTTATGGGAATATACCAACATAGCTTACATGGATTTTGAGATTATGAATGAATTTAAATATTTTTAGATCCTATATATAAGTGAAATCAAACATATAACATACATAAGAGACTTATTTTGAAAATATAAATAATGTTATCTAGCTCATGTAACATTATCAGACCAATCCACACATATTTTAAAAGGAGATAGTTATATTAGGATTATACTTCTTAAATTTCTATCAAGTATATGTAATATGTATTATATGTTTCTACTTTAAAAATTAATCTCCTTTATTTAGTCATAATTTAAAAGAAAGGTTATCAATATTTTTTAAGAAAAACATATTATTTATATTAACTCAATCAAGGAAGGGTATAAATATGTCAACAATGTCTAAAAAAATGGGAAATTGGTTCATTTACATTTTAAAGTAATTTATCTTACACAATAAATTACATATGTATATTTTATGGAGAAATATCTAACTAATTTCAAACTTAGCATAGTGAAAATGATATGTGAGTGTGTGGGGAGGTGATGGGGTGATTATGAAATTAATGAGGGAAGGATAAAAGTTCTTTTATTCTAATTTTTTAAATAGAAAAACTTTGCACTTTCAACTAATCTTGATTAGAATTTATATCTATGAGGTTAAATTTCAAAATTTTAGTTTAATAATAATAAAAATTAAGGTAAAAGTAAATATAAGTCATAAAATTATGCGTATAGAGGAAATGGTTGCATATATAAGGCTATAAAGTACAACCTTAAATTAAATTTATGTATGTTATATAATTTAGGGAAATATCCTTCACCAATAAATTATTTATTTATATCCAAAATGATTTGTTTTTCAAAATATATTCAACCACACTAATTACATTGGTCTAGGGATATCAAGAAACATCACCTAAAATAGGAAGGGAAGAGACTTCATGAAGCATCAAAATATCAATATATTTAACAATTATAACCAAATATCTCCCATAAGTTATACTTGTTTAAATGTCCAATTATTATCCCATCTCTTATAAACTTAATGGATATAGACAAGGATTTTAATGTGACCATCCAAGTTACATGTATAGGAATTTAAGTCTTATAAGAGGATAATATATCCCAATGCCAATAACATGTATATATTATGATTAATATTAATGATGATTCACAATACCATTTCATAACACATGGTGATTATACTGGGTTTAAGTAAAAAAAAATATAAATTTATAGAATGTGAAGCTCCTCTATCAATTAATATCCACATATTTATATCAAGCCATTGAATTTGTTTACATGTTTTTTTAATATTAAAGGGCATAAAAAAATGAAAGGAATATCACCCCAACCTATATATTTAAGAATTTTTCTATATTTAGAGAAACATATAAATCTGAATTTTTTATTTTAGAGGCTTGTTTCTTGTATTAAGAATCTCTATTAATAATTTAAAATCTTTACCTTGGTCAAAATCACTTAAAAAACTTATATATATATATATATATATATATATATATATATATATATATATATATAAGTAAAATTATATAAATGTGATAAGAGAAAATATCCACCTTATGATATGATGAAATTTTAGTAGGCCATGTCTTGATCTAAAAGGCTAGTGGATTATCACATGTTACATATTTACCATTTATCATAAAAACCTAATTAACCTTTATTTTTACATTCAAACAATTTAAATGTTTCACATTCAAATTATTCATATTCCTCCTTTTTCATACCTTTTAGTAATGAACAACACACCCTTATTCGCAAGGAATATGATTCCATCATTTTTAAAATTGAGATATAAGAATTTTATTAAAAAAATACATTTTATCTATTTATCAAGACACTGGAAGGAATTAACTATTAAATCAATATCAAACATGAATTTTAGTTTTATGAGGTCATCTTGGTGCACTAAAACTTAGTTTAGATCAAAATCAAGATTCTTATGTTTTTATCTTTTATTTGTTAAAAAATATTTTTATAGGTACTATTAAAAAAAATTTAATCTATTATCATAATTTAACTTTGGTTTCACATTATTATTCACAATCTAATTTATACACTAAATTTTTTATAGGTATTATTCTTATTTGTAACTTCCCATTTTATTAAAATTTTGTTTCAAAATCCCAGTCTTTCATTTTTTAGGTATGATATACTTCCTTACATTCAATATGATTTTAAAATTAATCACATACATATAGTCACCAAAATAATGTATTACTCAAAAGTGGTTGCCCTAGTGTGATAGTGTAAAGAATCGACATATGTACCCCAATGGTTTAATAGTTATATAGATGGATATTGTGATATGGGGATGTGTATCCCTATGGTAAAATTGAAAAGGAAAAAATATTAGACATGGAAATAGTTATGTTGGATTTTATAAGTCATTTTGTATGATATACTTCCTTACATTCAACAAGATTTTAAAATTAATCACATACATATAGTCACCAAAATAATGTATTACTCAAAAGTGGTTGCCATAATGTGATTTTGTGAAGAATTGACATATGTAACCTAATGGTTTAATAGTTATGTAGATGAATATTGTGATATGGTGATGTGTAGCCCTATGGTAAAATTGAAAAGGAAAAAATCCTAGACATGGAAATATTTATGTTGGATTTTATAAGTCATTTTGTCCTTTTAGGTGGTTGTATTATTCAAAAGTAATCAAAGGGATGGATTAAAGGCTACAATTCAAATAATGGAAAATAAGTTTATGTTTATGGTTATTTATGAAAAATGTGGAATTAAAACACATATAAATTTTGGTTACATTTTATAAATCGATAAATAAATTGACAAATCTATGTAACATGTCAACATCTATTTATCCATAATGTGATAATATGAATAAGTGACACTTTGATTTCTTTGAATATAAAATAAAGTTTTAAAAATCACATGATTGGGATAGGTGTCTTATTTTAAATCATCACATTTGTGTAGGAATAAAATTATAAAATTTAATTGTAATAGAAGTCATATATATGATAGATCAATATGAATAAATTTAAATCACTTTGGTTTCAATTCCCATAGATAAATAATGCATTTATGTAAAATTAATTATAATATTATGCATGTAGTATAACACCACCTGCTAGTAAACCATGTTAAGTGAAGGATCGTGAAGTGATTTTATGATGTCTGAATTAAAATTTAGGTAAAATTCATAGTTTGGTTTTGGTTCATAACTAGTTACAAAATTCATTACCCATTTATCATCATGTTTTTTATTAAATTTTCATAATTCCACATAATTATCACTTAATCTAATTTTAAATTCATATTAATATACATTTTTACAAAACCTCTAGGTTCTCCACATAATTCCAAATTATTTATCAATTTGAATTGGCTTTCAAAGTTTTCAAAAATAACATATCATTTATATAAAAAATAATTCTAAAAATATGGTTCCTAAATGTAAGTCTCAACATTCCTTATCCTCATTCTCTAATCAAGAATTACAAGATACAAGTTTATTTGTAGGCATTGTAGGGCCACATAACTATATTGTATTCTTTTATGATTTGGAAAATTCTCTATCTTATTTATCAAAATTAAATCCATAGTTAGTAACAATAATGTTTATAAAGATGACATAAAATATATTAATAATACTAGAGTCCATCAATTTTTTCTAAACCATAGAAATTTTCTTGCTTTGCTATTTTAAAAAGTGATTTTAGTAAATGCCTATTTAAAGATGAGACTTTTAATTATGCATGGGGAATTGTGGTCACTTAAAATTTTATATTATCATTCCATTATATAATCAACATCCAAACCTTAATATAAAAAAATACCAATGAAGTGATCAAACATGGATGGAAACCTATGATATTTATGGGGTCATGAGATATTAGGAAGATACTATCAATCATTGGAAAATTAAACAATATATCAACTAATATTTAATTTAAAAATTTAGATAAGGTATTAATATTAGGATTTTATTTATAGATATCTTGTATATGACATCCAAAATTGATCACTTCAATGCTTTATCGGTTCCCTTGTTGTCATTAATCATGTCAAACAATGTAATCTCTAACATTCTCTAAATTATTGATTTTAATTTAACTAAATAATTTGAATGGAGAGGGGTCAAATTATTAATATTATGTTCTACTTAGTAAATTTTACTTGTGAAATTGTGCAAAATGATCATAAATATTTCCCATAGTGGCAACATAAATATATTGTACCTTTAAATCGCTAACTATACAATCAATTATTTTAATAAAATTATTAGGATCATATACTATAAATTTACAACATATTTTACTCTTTTGTCTATGGAGCCTTCAATGATGATAAAATTCCTCACTTGTCATTAGTTTTGATAATAAGCATTATAAAATGTGAGACACACTAGTACATTTCTAAGACATAGGACATTACAAGCAGAAGGAATTATGGGTGCACATATTAAATTGATGTATTATGTAAAAGATAAAAAAATAGGCTTAGAAATATCTTTTCACTTTTATATTGTGGTAGCATGCATTGTCAATATTAATAAGTTGGAATCTTATCCTCCTATGCCATTAACAATGATAAATATTGTCTAAAACTTGTATTATTTACTATTTTTGTTTTCAAAACAAATACATGGATTCATAACCTTTAAGAAAGGTGTGGAGATGAATTATGACCCATATAATAATGTTTTTAAAATAATATATCTATGAGAAAATTGGGGAAATGAACCTATAATAGTAACACCAATAACTCCTAAATGATTTGATTAACATTAATATAAAGAATAATAATGAGGTAATTGAAAATATTAAGGGAATATGTATTTATAAATCACTACATATATAAACTTTAAAAAATCTCATTATAATGATTATATAGTTTAAATAAAGTCAAAAGTTTAAGAAGCTTCTAAGATATCACACATAACTAGTCCAATTTTTATTCAAAAAATGTCGAGTGCATTTTAACTTGTGAAATCATGATAAAGCGTACCTATAAATTTTATACCATAGGTAAATATGTCCTCTAAATTTATAATTTTTTCATTTTAATCATTCCATATTATTCATCCCAAGTATTGACAAAACCTCATGTATCATTAATGTCTCTACTTTACCTAGTTCTCTAGACACCACCATGTCATTCATTTATGGCCTCTGCTTCACTATGGCATTCAATATTTGTGTTTCACATTAAATCAATTTATGTTTAAATTTTTGTTAAACAAGTATTATGAGTGATATAATTGTCTCAAGTTTTTTTATTTTTTCCTATTTAATTTTAATTTTCATTGGAAATCATTAGTTATAGTGTTAAATTTGTCTCAAGTACTTTAGATCTTAAATTTTTATCATTTACATTTTTTAAATTAATGTGGGATTATTATAATGTGAATATTTATAATATGGCTATAAGTAATGTTTCTTAAATAAAAATAGTTGGTGAAATTGTAATTATAAGTACAAGTGTAACTAATATATCTAATATTTCTAATGTATTTAGTGTTATATATGTTGTGCAACGTAATTTTATATTGAAACACATAATATTTATTATGTTTCAAGTGCATAGAATGATTATATAGTTCAAAATGTTGATAAAATTGTTTACTCTATTCTAACTAACTTTATAATAATAATAATAATAATAATAATAATAATAATAATATCTAAGGTATCCTACTCAACTCAGTTGGCATTAACACCAATGAGAACCCAGTGACATGGTACATACAAAAGTGCATGTCTAAAGGGTGAGTCCTACATACTAATCTTTGGGAATCATGCTTTCATCTAAGCCTCATTTCTATTAATATACTTAGCTAGGATTCAAACCATGGTGTGGCTGATGGAAACCATCTAACTCACCCAATCAGTCTAACCTATGGGGATTCTAAGTCAAGTATTATTATTAATTCTATTATTATATAATTATTTGGATCTATAAGTTTCAATTAGTATTCATATCATCTATGCTCAATTATTATCACCAAATCCCACCTTGGTATAAAATCCCATTTTTTCACATGTTTACACATTTACAAATGCTTCATAGATGCCTCCAACAATAAATGATTTGTTTTCAACACCACCTCTCATTGTCTCAACCACACCAAAAACATAACAAAGTTCATAAACTCCCATGGTCACTACCATTTCTACTACTTCCACATCCATTATATTGTCTATAGGGGTGCCTAATACTTTCCTATTTGGTTTGTCTCCTTATTTTAATCTATTATACATTTATTTATCTAATTATATTAAAATATTTCACAAGATATAATAGTCCACATATAATTCTAAGTGTAACTATGAAATAGTTCACTTTATTATTTATTGAAAAAGATATAAGGTACTTAGATTATTTTGGACTATGTTATGTGGTTTTTTAATTTCAGTTCTCAAATAAGCTCTAAAAGGGTTTTTTTTATAAAAATATTAGATAATTAAAAATAATAAGGGAATTAATTAGGACACCATTAGTATTATTTATGTGACTATGGTAGCCATATCCATATATTATGTACTATAAGTGTCAAAGGTGAATAGACTAGTCTATGGTAATTTAGATAAATGCGACTTACCTATAATTGAATTATTCACTAGATGTGAATATATTTATTTTCTTTATTTTATTTTTAAAATTCTAGATTCACCCTTGAATCCAATTTTCCCTAAAAAAATATGTTAGATAGAATGGGTTGAGTTAACCACAACAACCCTCTATCAAGTGGTTGAACATGTCCTATGTTCTAATACTACAAAGATGGATCAAACCAAAGGTTTTTATACCACATAATTATTTGTGTGCTTAGTAAGTGATATAATAGTATGAAATATAATCCTTTGTGTGGCTTTCAACACTTTAAAACTTATGAAATTTACATTGAAATAGTATTCAGCCTTAGCTTGATGGTTGTTAATTTAAGGGATTTATAATTTGGATGATTTTAGGAAAATGTTTTAATAATGTGTAGATGTATTTATTAGTGTTCCTATATGCATATATAGTGAGATATAAGTTTTAAATACAAATTAAATTAGGCTTCATGTGTGTCTATAGTTGACTCTTTGGGTAATTTCCCCCCAAACTAACATGCAAAATGTATGGATTGAACTAAAGAAGAGGTCAAAATTAGGAAAATAGTTGTAAAAAATTTTGTATATGATTTTGGACAATGAAAATGGATATGGTAAATTAAACCTTCTAAATTTGGCCAAAGTGATTCATAAAATAGGAAACAATGATATATGACCTGGTGATAATTAGGTTAAAATGGTTAGTTGTTTAGGAAGAGAATATGGAAATATAATATTTATATGGAATAAAAATAGTAAGGTTAGGACCATAGGTAAGTGAACTTATAGTAGAGTATGTGAGAAATATTTAAGTGTGTGCACACAAGTCATGTATACTAAATTTTGGTCAACACTTACATTTTAAGGTTTCTAATATAAAATTTATACTGATATTGTCAAGTGTCTAATGCAAAATTTATGTGTCTAAATTTCCACTAGTTATATTCTAGTGTTTAAAGTGATATAGTAAAAGAATAAAATAATAATTCAGTACCTAATGAAATCATAGTATGTGTCTTCAAGTAATTTTTTAATATTATGTTTTCCACATGCACAACCTACTATGAAATTGATTTATCCTTTTTAGGATTATGGAATGTAACCCTAGGTTGATAAAGAGTTGAGTAATAAACCAGGGAATAAAATATTATAATATCAATAGCCATTGATTTGTACAATAATTTATTTATTTTAATATTATATAAATAAAAATTAACTAGAAAATGTGTACTTAGGTATAAAATATGATCGAGATAGATAAGTGGCATGATGGGAAAGGATGCAAGAGCAGGATAAAGTTTTTTTGGTAGAGCATAGGTGTTAGCACCCTTGTAAGAAAATAACACAACCTTATTTAATAGTATCACACTATGTTATAGACCTTTTATGTAGCACTAATGACCTTGTGTAGGTAAAGAAATGAAATTTTGGGTAGACCTTTGCTCTATTTTTGAAAGCATGTGCCTATATGACTAAGACCTAGATCATAATGTATTATGTGCTTTAGCTAATTTCACTATGAAATCCTAAGCCTCAATTCTTTATAAATTTTTCATGAACACAAGTGGAAGGATAGTGGCATCATTAGGGTAGGCTGGGTGTGACCTTAACACTCCATGTGATTAGTGCTACCTACATACCAATACCTTGAAAGGGGATCAACCCCAATGTAGTTCTCCCAATAGATGTGCTAGTGCAAGTGAGAGTGATGTTAGTATTCAAAGTATGAATTCCAATTTTAATGTTCTCAGTGTGAATTTAGAATGGAAACCTGGGTAACACTGATCTTTGGGTTACTATAGATGGATGTGTGAATAAATAGGTGTAAATAGGGACCAATAAACTTAATTTGCATAACTATTTCTTATCTTGTTCATGAGAATTTCCATCTATTTTATAAAATAATGAGAGTGGTCTTTATATAGTGTTATGATTCTTGTTTATACATTAAATGAGTTTAGGTTGATCCTAAGATTCTATGGGAATTGGAAAGATATTATTTATGGGCAAGGGAAGCTAAGGGTCAATAGTGCTACCCCCTTCACTAATAGTACATTGAACTCTAGAATAATGGAGTCATGATATTCTCTAAGTGGTTGGCATGTGTGAAAAATGATTGGGGATACCTAGGTGATGGCTCAATATGGAACTTGGTATATCTAGGAATGGTCTAGACACACATATAAGTTAGAAAAGGATAAAAAGAGGCCTTAAATAGGTCTTGGGATAAGTTAAGGATAGGGTGGTCTCAAGTGACACTCATTGAATTAAAATGGCATTTTATATGACTACATTTGCATCCCCATTATTATAAAAATGAATCAAATTCAAATGACTAGGATAAAGGAAAGAGAAACGTACCTAGACTTACCTATGATGTGAAGCCCATGAATGTGGCTCTGAGTCTATGAACTATGATCCATTGCATGTCTTGTAAATGTAATGTATATGAATCAACCCTTACATAAGAAATATCAAAATCACAAAAATAATTAAAGAGATGTGAAACAGAGGAAAGGAATGAATACACTTCACTAGTTACATGAACCAATGTAAAAACCTAAATAAATAATGTGTGTGAATGTAGATGGTGATAAAATGGTGAATAGATTAGACTGAGTTTATGACTTGACCAATCCCCATGTGTGGGTGGCTCAATAAATCAAGTTAGACTTGAATCCACCATTTCCCGCCCATGTTTAGTGGATCATAATTTGTGAATAACTTGGATTAGATTAATGACTTATACAACCCTATTATGTAGGTGGATTACAAACTCAATTAGGTCATGAACCCATCATTGCTTAGACATGTGTAGTTGAAAAAGGTGAAACTAAAACTATGTGGTGTCAAGAAGCTATAAAATATAGATATGGGTCACTCAGGAAATTTGAAATTTAAAATGGCTCAGGGGGCACTTGGGAAATTTGGAATACCAAATACTACATATAAAATGAGACATTAATCTAGTATAATCCTAGTGTATATGGTGTATGAAGTATACAATATGGAGAATTACATGGATTTGTCATTCCATCTAAGAGAACTAGCACAAAACTAAGCACATGGAAAAAATGTGCCATGTCCATGGCCCCAATTTTGATATTTTTACATACAAATTATGGACTGAGTTATAGTAATCTATTTATGCATATCTAAAACTAAAATATGAATGATTATGCCATACATGATGCTCCTAATGTGAGTAAACCTATGTAATTCTATGTAAAAATTGAATATATATTGAGTATATTTGATAATATATGATTGAGACTATGCAAATATTAATTATACCTTTTGTATCATATTCATAATTCTATTATTTTTTATTTTTGAGGCTATTGGACAATAGTGTAATGGGTGGACTATAGTACACTACACTTTTAGAATTGTATTGCATTATTGTCCGAAAGTGTAGTTTCTAAGAAAAATAACGACTTATTTGTGTATTATTATATTTCACTGTATTCTTTTGAGTTTGATAGATGCAATCTATGTCTTTGTGTTTAAAACTATGTTTTGAGTGCACTAGGATGCCCTGATCTCTATGACAAACCCCTATAAATTCCCCTTCTTTTGAAGATAGTTTTTTAACCTTGCAATAATTGTCCTCAAAATAAAATATATGAATAATGTGTGTTAGATTTAAAAATATATGATATCTATGTGATAAAACAATATAATGTGTATACATGACATCAAGATGTAAAAGAGATTGAGCATAAGTTAGTAATTTATGATGTATGTTAGATATAGCATTCACAAGGTTATCAAGATAGATAAAACAATATCATCATGTATATGAATAGAAAATATGAATATAATATGAGTAAATTACTTGGGGTGATGGGGCATGATGTCCATTAAGGGACCTAAGGAGGAAGGGGAGATGCATGAGGTACCTCATGGCATAGCAAACTAGATGTGAAAGTAACAAGCAAGAGATAAGTGTCATGACCATGACACATACATGAAAGCATACATACAAAGATATGAGGAATGTAAAGTAGGCTAAGGGGACATAATACAAGGGACATTGTCACATGTCACTAAGTTTGAGAAAAGGAACAATACAAAGACATGTTCAAATGTCTTCCTATGCAAAAGAGCATGTAAGTTTGGATTAGAGGCACATGGAAGGACATGTTCAAATGTACAAATATAAAATCAAGAAGCATACACAAGGACATGGGCATATTTCCAAAGAATAAAATAAAATAAATTAAAATGGCATATTCAAATGCACTTGAGTAGATGTAGAATCAAAGAAATATAATCAAATCTAGATTGGTAGAGAAAAAAATGAATGTATGCATAATCATGTGGTATAAATCTATATAAGATCAAAGATGTACATACACTAAGTCTATAGTAGTATTAGTTAGTAAAAATCCAGTGTAATATAGGATGATCAATATCAACATATAATACATGCTATATATATGATATGGAGTATAAAAAGATATAGCCCGTGAATCCAAAGTTGTGTGTATGATGTCCCCAATGGAAAAATATATCAATGCTAAATTAGTGTATGTATGTATGTGACCTAAATGGGTGAATAGTAGTAAATATGGATTTGTGTAGATGATATAGTCTTATACTAATATATGAACATTCAAATGGAATAAGTGAAGCATGTATGTATGATAAAAATGACTACACTAACATAGATAACATATGTAGTACCTATAAAATAGAAGGAATGTAAACATGTATATACATACAATCCAAAATTTATATTTTATGAGAAATATTTAAATGTTTTTATATTTTTTAACATACACACACATATGATGTGTTTTATGAGTATAATATATGTATAATCAAAATGAAAATGAAAATATGTACAATGAGAAAGATAAAAGAAACTATGTACAATTAATTGAAATAATGAAACTATGTACAAGCAAGAGGGGAACATATTAACCAATGAGTCTTAAAAGAGACTCACTATCAAGGTAACTTGTATCAAAAAGGAGGAGTGACCACATGTGATGTGCAAGGAGGTATCTAAGATCTATGAATTAGATGTACTAAATAATATGTAGCTAAAAATAACTATGGAATGTGGCTATGAACTTATGGGGTTGATTAAACTATCCTATGAAGTGTGGGGCTCTTAGGGAACCATCTAGTATAAGAATATATAATTATCATGGATGCTCTATGTGGTATGATTTGGGGACACAATAACATTAATCTAGGTGGGAATGTGGTAGAGATACAAGCTCTATAGAATCCACAACATGTCTCTAATGTAGGGTTATCTCTAATAAAGTTCTCTATGGGAGAGTGTGTATACATGGTAATGTTGTAGAAGTAAACCTCATTGACATTGGTGTCTCAATTGATATCTAAGGTGTGCTAATGTAATTTGTGTTTGGATCTGTTAATGGTGATTTTTATATAACTACTTTTGGAGTAGGTAAAGGATACTCATATGAAAGGCCCTCAACTATAAAAACTTGATTAGCATGTATATACTTCAAATATTTGTGTATGGTGAAGGTAATGGATCAAATTTACTATATCTAAGGCCTACCTAATAACATATCGAATTATTTATCACTAGATACAAATATGAATTTGGTGGCCATATGTGTGGACCCAACCTGTAATGGAAGTATGATCCCCCAATGGATCTCTAGATATGGTCACTAAATCCATGAATAACTATATCTATCAAATAAACATTCTTATCTAAATATCCCAAGTGATGTAGAAGTGTAATATTACACATATTGATGTTTAACCTATTGTCAACCATGACACTCTAAATAAGATGATGATCAATGTAAGCTCATACAAATAATGCATATAAATCTAAGTATTTGTCAACATTCTCCTATTTTTAGAAAGTGATGAGAGGCCTAGTTGGCACTGTAGTATGATACGCACCAATGATATTATGTAGAGTATGTGTGTCCATTATATGATTATGATAATATGTTGGTGGTGGATGTGCCTGATAAGTATAATAAACACTTGAAATGCTTATTATCTCATTAGTTATATGTTTTGGAGATGGACCATAAAATATTTTCATTATTTTTTATTCAATTGGTTGTTCTTTGGTTATTTTTGTAAGGGTTCTCACATCAATGATATTATCTTCTGTCAAATCTTGGATCTTATGTCATAAGATGATACATCTATTCATAGTATGGTTGAGGGTTCTATAATAAATGAAAATGCATTAGAATCATAATTATTTTAAAGAGGCCTAGTCATATCAACCTATTTGATGGGAGGGAAAGATATGACATTACATTCCAAATGTTACTAGAGAATGTGAGCTGGTAATTTAGGAAGATTCTTAAAAGGTATTCTTAGATGAGCTAATAAAACCAATGGAGGAACTGGCTCTGAGTTTGTGTTAACTATTGTATTTTTCTCATTCTTTGTTTCATTGGGACTCAACTTATATGGGAGCTTATCTAAACTCTTATTAATGGAATTCGATCTAGTCATGTACTTTAAATTGCCATGGAAATAAATTTGACTTCTAATTCCTTCATTATATGGCATAGATATGTAAATGATTGAATTTTTTGAATAATATATATTCATGTAATGTTGGTAATAAACATTGCTTAGATATGTACTGGAGTTCTCTATATACCATGTCCCTATTCATATTTTCTAATATGTTTTTATATTGCAAGACATATTCAGCTATTGGCTCATTAATTTTTTTTCTTTAGTTGTGTGACTTCAACATAAGAAACTTTTTCACTAATGTTGATTGAAAAATTTACTAAAAACATATCTACGCATGGATTAAATGCTATAATGGACTGATTAGGGAGCTCATAGAACCATTATAATGCATATTCATTTAAATTAAGGGAATAAATTAGTCAGGATCCAATAATTAGACATATATTCCAAACATGTTGTGTGAAAATCATGTAGAGGATGATTTGGGCCATCCTTACCATCATAAAAAATAAGTTTGGGTGTGACAAATCTAGATGGAAAAGGAATTGGCACTTTATGTTGTGTCAATGGTGTATGTAGAAAACATGAGAGTCCAAGGAATGAGATGGTCTAGTGGTACCCTAATCAAGATGTAACACCTTATCTTGTATAGAATAGATCTCATGCCTAAGGGATTATACATCTTGAGAGGAGGGATGTGTACTAGCCATAGGAGGCGTTTCCACTTGTTAAAATTTCCTATTTATTATAGGTTTTTTTATAATCTAAGTTGCCCCCATAATATGTGTAACAATATTAACATCTATGGGGTTATAGGATTAACCAAGTGATGTGTTCTTTATTTACAATATAAGTTGCAAAATCTATGTATGATCATGGTGTAGTTCCCAAAGTCTATATTTGAAACTTTATAAGATCTCATCCTTATTGATTATAATATTATCAGCATTGGGGGGGTGTCCCGAGTCCCATCTTGTGTATCATTATGATGTTGATTGTATTTCTCATGTTCTGATGTATTATCATTGAAGTCCAAATAATCAAGATTTTAAGGATAAATTAGAGGAGTTTTAACTAGTCCTTTATCCATGGTATAATTTTGAATAGAAGGAATATATGTATGCTTAATAGGATTACCAATAAGCCTAACACTTCTTCTTAAAGGAAGAGATATATATTTTTCATATGGCATATAGTAAACAAAATGAAAATTTTATATTAAAAATAAATATATGAAATATGAAAATCCTAACACAACATATGTAAACATGAAAAATAAGGATACAAACCCTAGTAGCATTAGGGATAGGGTTTGGGCACTACTTGAAATAAGTCAAATTTACCAAATGTTTTAACTTTTTAAGGATTATGGAATGTAACCCTGGGTTGAGAAAGAGCTAAGTAATAAATTAGGAAATAATATACTACATTATCAACATCCATTGATTTGTATAATAATTGATTTATTTGAATATTTTATAAATAGTAGTGAATTAGAAAAGGTGTACTTAGATAGAAAATATGATTGAGATAGATAAGTGGAAGGCTAGGAAGTGATGCATGAGTAAGATAGAGCATCATCAATAGATAATATGTGTTATAACCCTCTTCAAAAAATATCACAACCCTCTTTTCTAGTAGTGCACTATGCTATAAACCTTATGTAAAGTGATGATGAACCTATATAGGTGAAGTAGTGAAATTATAACTAGACATTCACTTTGTTTTAAAAAGCCTATGAATATATGACTCAGACTTGGATCATTGCTTGTTCTATGATTTAAATGATTTCACTATGAAAACCTAAGCATCCATATTTACTAAGGTTTTGATGAACATAAATGGAATGAGAGTGGCACTAGTAGGGTAGGTTGGGCATGACCCCATGTGTTGAGCACTACCTGCATACCAATACATCTAATGGGGATCAAGCCCAATGTAGTTCTCCCAATCTAAGTCCCAGTGTAAGTGAGAGTGATGCTAGTATGCCTAAGTATGAATGCCAATTTGAACACTTTGAGTATGTATTGAGACTAGAAACTTGAGTAAAAATAATCTTTGGGATGCTTTAGATGGATGTATGTAAAAATAAGGGTAAATAGTGATCAATAACCTTAATTTACACAACTATTTTTGAGCTTATTCATGAGAATTACCATCTATGTAATAAATAAATGAGAGTGGTCATTATATAGTGTTTCAATGTTTTTCAAGACATGAAATTAGTGTAGGATGACCTAAGACACTTTAAAAAGTGGATATATTTTCATTAGCGATAAGGGAAGACAAGGGTCATTATCATTGTGCACTTTGCTAATATCACATTGTGTTATAGACTAATGGGACCATGATATTGTCTAAGTGGATAACACATAAAAATGATTAGGGATGCCTAGATGATGGCTCAATGCATCCCTTTATATATATAAGCAAGGGTTAAACATGCATAGAAGCTGTTAAATGATCAAAAGAGGCCCTAAGATAGGTTTAGGGCTAAGATAAGGATAGGATTGTCTCAAGTGATACTCATTGCATTAAAATGACATTTTATATGACTATAGAGACATTTTAAAATCAAAATACACATATGATATAAAATCTAAAGGATTGAAATAATTTAATTTTAAAATTTGAGGAATGACTATAATTATATGTGCACAACCTAAGATTCCTTCTAGAGTCATTGGGTAATTGGATGATTAGGCATATGGAAATTCGAATGTTAAAACTCTAGTTTAGGAAGAATATGGTCTAACCTTACTTGGATATGGAGAAGTTTTTATAAGTTGAGATATGTATAAGATTAACCACACTACTCATTTTAATTTTTATGAGAATGAAACTCAAACAAGTTCCAATTTGAATTTGATCAAATCTTAGTATTTGAGTAATTTTAACAAACTATTGGTTATTAAATTATATTCAAGATGACTAATGATTGAGTCTTTTTGAGTATATTTTAGTAAATATTAATAAGTGTATGAAATGACAAAAAAATTAACTCAATCTAATAACCTATGTGTTTTTAAGTCATATAAATAGTGTCATAATTTCATAATATATGTGAAGACCCACTCATTATATTTTTTAATGTCTGACATATGCCTCACATATTCCCCAAATTTGATAATTTGTGCAATCTAAGTCATATAATATGAGACAAATTAAATCAATAAGTGCTAACCCAAATCACATAATATGACTAAAAAATATGAATTAGATGTTTATAAATGAATAGGTATATAAGATTATACAACTCTCTATTCCAATTTTAAGGTGATGGATATAACCTCTAATAACTCATCTCAAAATAAAAGAGTTATATGTATTTATATAAGAAATATGTAAGAATTTAAAGCATGTGTTAACATGGTTATATTATAACATACAAAGATTATATTGTCATATCATATACGAAACATGTATCTTGAGGCATTCAACTAACATTTTAGGTAAATATATAAATGAGACATGTAGTTATAGTCATCATAATAATGATCACAGATGCACTAAGTAATAACCAAATAGAATATGCATGATATGATTCAAAAAATCACACACAAGTAGAATAATGTGTGATATGGATCACAAAAAAACAAAATATAAATTATTAGATATATCCCCATAAAAAACACATTCCCATGGCCATATGTATATAAATAATAATAGAGACACACATTATAACACACATTGTCACATAGTTTAAGGGTCACATAGAAGAAACATAATGACATGAAAATTAAGAGCCAATCATAAATGAAGTCACACAATAAACATACAACATCCCATGGAATCATGTATAAATATTTGCACAAAATGTATACAAAATAAATTATCATAAAGAGTAACAATCAACCAAAAATAATGCATATAATAAGAAAGTCTCATCTACACAATAAGTGTATGTCATCATGTCACACTGCAAAATGTAATATCCATATAATATATAAATATATGTACTATATTTAGGATAAAGGAATGTGTAATTAGTTTAATAAATTCAATACGATCAATGGAATGATCATATAAACATGTAACCTATAAGTATGTACTAAAATTCCACTAGTTTAGGCATGCCCCAGTTTAAGAGAGGCATCCATTGGATATAGTCATTTCCTTCATATAAATGTCAATGTAATTTATAACATTTTTGTCTTGCATCCCAGTCTCATATGCATTAAAATTAATGAATATATAAACTATATATAACCTAAAATGTATGTGATAAGTCATAAATAAATCATGTAAACTAGAAATATATGTCATCAATGGGTACCATTTTTTTAATTTTTTTTAGTATTTTAGTATTTTATAATTAAATTATGTTTGAGTTAACCAAATACCCCATAAATTTCATATTAATATGTATATCCTATATCATTTATGTTGTAACCACAACTATAATTCCATCATTGTCCTATAATGTAGACATGTTTCAATTGTATTTTGTATCCATTTCACACACCTTGGTTGTGACCATAGAAGAAATAGAAATCACCACTTGATTACAAGTTGGAGAAATAATGTTCACTTTATTTTATTTATTTGAGTAAATTCCATCTATAAAAATATAAATTGATTGACCTTGGACCTCAATTGTAATATAATCATGATTATTATCAAATGTTGCATATAATGAACTTATCCATGATCCTCTAAGTAAATTTTTTTTGGAAAAAAATTAGGATTATTATGTAATGTATTAAAATGTGATGTAATATAAAGAGCTATGTTAAACCCAATACATTTGATGTATACCCAAAATTAATTAGTAATAGTCATGTGTTCAACATCATATTCAAGAAATGTAATAAGTATCATGTTACGCATATTGATTTCACAATAGTTAGCAATCATAACATTATTGTATTGATTTACATATATGTAAGGGATGAAAACAAAAGAATATATAATAAAATTACATTTGTTACTTTCTTATCTAGATAAAACACTTATAAATTTATTATCCTTAGTTACATACTACTTTTGAACCTCTCTGGTAATTATCTCTTCCTTAGGCACACTTTCATTTTTGATTGCTTATTTTTTAATCAATGTTTCTGTATGTAACTCTTATTTTGGATATGGAAATGTAATTATATTAAGGTTATCAAATTTATGAGGTGTGCTTCAATCTACTACTTATTTTATAGATGTATCTAATGTAAGTTCACCAATATCATTAAGATCTTTTATTCTTTGTGTCAAATCAATAAAATGATTTGTATGATGTCCAACAATTATATCACAATCATATTAATAAATAGATATTTTCAAATGACATAGAAGAGATAATTTGATCATATTTTTATGAAAACTATTATGAAGAAAATCACTTAGAGATATATTAAGCTTATGAAAACTAATTGATCTCATAAATTCATCTTGTTTCTTAACCCATATTTGAGATGTAAACTTTTGAGTCATATAGGATATAAATGGAGAACCATATATGTAATTTACATTCATCTTATTTTAATGTAAGGTAGGTATAATATTTTATTTGATTGATGTGACCTTTACATCTAAAATTTATATTTTATGTTATATTTATTTGATGTATTGTATCATAGTAATAATATTAGGTGTAGTAATCGTGACACTCCATGTATATTCATTGTCTAATTTTGTCTTATCATGGATGGAACTAGGCACACTACTACTCATATTTCAAAAATATTTATCTTTTGGATCATAAACCCTAGTCACTTTATATTATATGCACATAAAGTATTATAAAAAAATATACATCATACCTATTAGGAGCATCATAGCATATACGTGTTTATCTAAAATAAGACTAGGTTAAATATTAGGAGATGGATAATGGTTATCACTAGCTTAAGGAGGATTGAAATGAGGCAAAAATAGAGTCATTTTATGAATCATATATGAAAACCTAGTGTAGAAATGTGAAACCCTAAGAAGTTAGAATGAAACCTAAGGGAAATATAGGGTTTACCATTCTATAAGAATGAAGGGTTCACCAATATATTTTAAATTATTCAGGATATAAAAATATAATTAAGATAAAAAAATAAAAAAATAGATCCCACAAAATATAACATTCTGCATTGAAACATGATTGTAAATATTATTTTTTGAAATTTACTATTTATAAACTTAACCAAAGTGAAAAGTTGTTAAATTTATATTATCTATTATGTTTTTGTCACATTAAAAAATACCTTTTAAGGGGTTTTTGTGTGTTCAAACCAATTAAATTTTTTTATAGAAATAATTAGGACACCTCATTAATTATTTACACCCCTATGAAACCTATATCCATATACTACATGTTGAAACCATATATGGTGATTACACTAACCTATGAAAATTTAAAACACTTTGTATGTTTCTGCAAGTAATTCTATGCATTGATTTACTTTTGACCTTGTGAAAATAGAGTTTTTTTTCTTTTTCTATTGATATCAGGGTTTACAGGGTCCCTTCCCATTGACATAAAAACTTGGATAACAATAATGGCCTAGATTGATGGTAGAACCATCAAGGTATATTACCAACATACTCCAAATAGAGAAAACTAACTAAAATAATTACACTTAACTATTATCACTTGGATTTAACCCCTTGAGGATATGTCTTAGCTCTCCTCATCCAAGTGGAAAAATGGAAACACCTCACAAGCTATGGGTAATCAATAGGTGAGGTGAATCTATAGAAGGTGTAGTTCTATTGATGTACTCTTTGAACAATTCTTTACTTATTAACTTTGCATGAAAAGGGTTAAGAAGAAAAAACTAAAAAATATAAAATGTGATGCAAAAATAATGATTTTACTCCTATTGAATGAAATTATACTACTTAGAGAAAATCAAATATTCTTTCACACATAACTCACAACTCAGACAAATTGTTACATCAATACTTCATATGCTAGATTCAATAGGTATATTGATGTTTAAGAGGGATAATAATGATATTTTTGAGAATAAAATAATAAACCACTTATAAAACTCTCATACACTAAGAAATAACACTAACAAAGACCTATAACAATTATTATTCTACACACTTAGTGGACAATCAAAGACAACATGCTAGAAAAGACTATATTTTACTAGACAAGATCAAAAAGATTGTAACAAGATTCAATTATGCAGCATTTAAGTAGTAAAATTCAATTTATTATTGATTTAAGAGACATTAAAATACAAAAATTCCTATGGTTTCACCATTAACCAACAAAGGCTACCAAAAAGATCCCAAAAAGTCACTACTTATAGAATTTGGGAGAGAAGTGGGAAAATAAGAGTCCAAAAGTCACTTAAACACTTATCATGTTGAGAGGATTAGTTAAATGTGTATAATAATTAAGTAAGAGATATAAAATACAAGGGTTGATAGGAAAAATGGCTTTCTAAACTCTGCAAATCATGAAATGTGGCGTAGGAGTTCCCATTTTGTACAAGAAAATTGTCTTCATCATTCCCCCCTTTTGGAACATCTCAAAAATATATATATATATATATATATATATATATATATATATATATATAATGATTTAAATAAGAGGGAGGGGTTATTTACATGCTTTTAAATTCATTGGATGCATTCTTAATCCCCTGGATTCCTCTAAAAGTTAACAATCACTATCTATACTCAAAGAAACTCCCTATTTCACATACCTTGCACACTTGGCTTCCAAAAAGGATTTAATTTTTAATGAAAATTAGTAAAAATGGGTTAATGACATGTTTTAAGGCCATAAATGGCATTGGATACATTAATCACACCTTAAAAGTAGTTTACTTGAAGTTTTTCACCCTTCTCACTATCATGTTCACTATGCTAGTTTTGACTGGTTGAGATGAGAGCTCTCATTTAAGCACTCAAGAGTTTTTATAAATAATTAAATGGTAATATTGAGTTATTATAAGTATCTAAATTTCTCCCAAAGTTTTTTTCATCTCTTAAAAATATCTAGAACTTGCACATCACATAAAATAGTCAAATAAAACAATTATGTACCCTATCCATACAGGTCGGGCACCACAAAAGTTGAAAAGGAGGATCCATGAATATTAATTTTAAACCTACATCTAATTTCATGGTAATTTAATCCCATTTTGATATCTCTTCATCCTTATTTTTTCAATTGGGTCCTTATCCAAGGGTTTTCAAGGGGTTTAGGTCCTTAAAGCTCTTAAGCTCTGTTCATAAAGCTATGACATTAGAACTACCAAAAACTTTCAAAAGAGTGATGTTAAAGACACTTATAGACCCATAAAAACTTATTATATCTCCATGAAAATTGTAAAATGAGATGTGAGCGTCTCAAGTTACCCTATCAAGCTTTGACCTTCATTCTGCATACCCTTGAGTTGTCTTTGAGCCCAAACATGGATTTTTTGTACTTTCTCTAAAAGGCGGAATATTTAAAACGTATATAATTACTCTATAAATAGGATAAAATAGTTTATAATTCCCACCTAGGGATATAAATAATAGTGACATTTTATTTGGGCACTAGGCTTAAACCCTACCTAATAGGGTTGTTTGCATACTTGAGGGTTCAGAGCAACTTGTTGAGTTTCATAATTTTGTGTAAGGTATAATTTTTTTATTAGGTGTATTAAAAATTTTCACACCTTATTTCAAGGTTAAATTATCTCTTGGTCTGTTCCTTTATCCCCCTTTCTTCAAGACTGTAAGGTTTACTCACAAAGGGAGTGCCCTCTGTTTGAGACAAAACAAAGGGAACTTACCCTATTTTTCAAGAAATTTTTTTGGAGGGAATTATTAAAGTTTTAAAGACAAATTTTAAATTTTTTTGACCCTTGGTCATATCATTTGACCTTCCAACTCTTGAAAAACCCAAAATAGTTTCCTAGAAGGTAGACTGTGTGTAGGATTTATGATGTAGACTGTATGATGCTTATTTAGAGACCCTTATCTATTATATATACACCATGAGAGTGTCATGGGAATATTATTATTATTATTAATTTGTTTCAAAATTCATTCATCCCTCTAACCTCTCTATTCTTCATACTCCTTGCTTAGTCAAAACTAAGTGCCATTTCTTGACTACATTTTATTCCTAAGCACCATACCTATAAGTGGTCTTGCATGGATTATACTTGAAATAGTCCATGGGGCATCTTGAAACATTATAATATATTTTTTTAATTATTTTTACCAATTTTCACCTTGCCTAGGCTAGGCCATCACTTAGACACCATGTTTCAGTTTACTGTCTGCCTACAATCACCTACAATTGACTATGTAGGGTCATATATGTGGATTTTATCACTAAAACCTATGTTACATATTATTTATAAAACCTATAAGATATTTTTGAGTAATCCTCTATAAATAAACATTGGAATATTTATGTTCAATATCTTATTATGGATGATGTGAAGGCTAACAGTCAACTATACATGAGTACCTTTAGAGGAAGGGACACTTGTAGGTAAGAATAGGATCAAAATTCAATATATAATCCTATTTAAATGATCATTAGATAATTAATGATCTTTATAAATAATTAGAACCTTTCAATCATGGAAATATGGTCTAGTTTTACAAACTTTGGTGAAGATGTCTCTTTGGGGTTCAAACCTATAGATGTCACTGCCTAAAATTAATGCATAAAATGGCATCTTTAGGCTCCTCTAGTATGAAACCCAAATGATCAAATCACTTAATTCCTTTTTAAATTTGGACTCATATGTGGGGGATATAAGGCAAGGTCATTAAGATGCATCAAAATTCTTGACAACCCTATTATATGACTTTGACAAAATGTCTCAGATCTTTGTTTTCACCTTTGAGGATAAATGCCCCTGAACTCAGTCATCACATCTTTAAAGGTGGTTTAAAATTAAATTTACTCATTTTAAACTTAAAATAAGTTTTAAATGATCAACATCACATGATAGGACTCTAAGGAAGGTTCCATCACTTGTTTCAACATTTTAAAATGACTCTTTATCTCTCTATTAACACCACCTCTAAGTGGACATTATCATGTACATGCATTAAAAGTAGAATTATAGGTAGTGTGTAAGATATACATGTTTGTGGTGAACTTTAGGCCCTCTCAAAATTTCCAAATTCACTCCTATAATTCCAAAGGATTTGAAACAACTGTCAATACTTCCTTTTCAACATGACATCCTCTAGAGGACACCTGTAGGTGCACTTTGAGCTATATGTAGGTAGTGTACATGAAATCGTCCATGTACCAAGTAAATTGGATTCATATTAAATTAATATCTTAATCAATGTATCTACATGAAACATTATGATGTCTCATATATTAAAATAAGTTCATACACCTCATTTTGATTTTTTCACTTCCTGTAGGCACTTGTAGGTGCATATCTTCATTATATAACTATGTGTGTGACTGAGTTAACTATCACAGTCCATTCTTATTCCAAGTGAAGGATTTTAATTTATTTTCCTAATATGAGAGTTTTGTTTAAAAATCTTGATACTTTCATTACACTTCCATGAATCATGCTAAATAGGCTCCACACATGTGATTCCCTATGACTGCAAGTGAGAGTGGGTATAGAGCTGCCTGTGAGTATGATAAAAATAAAATTTTGATCAAAGCATAATGTTATGAAACCAAACATGGAAGGGGGTTATAATTATGGAATTGATACATGGGAAACATAATATACCATTCACATAAGACCCTTGTAGAGAAACAAACATTCTACAAACAAGGAAACTTGACTGAGACCTCACATTGTGGCACCTTGAAACATGAGATGATTTGACTATAAAAACACATTTAAACATGAAACCAAGAATAGAGATAATTTTAGGAGAGATCTATAATCATTTGGAAACAACATAACCAATTGGATTATATGGAACTATCCATACAAGACAAAAACCTATAGGGTGCAAGAAATAGTGAGAAAAAAGATAAAGTCAACTTATTAGAGATGATTCATAAAGAATGGTTAACCAATAATAGAATTTTTTTTGTGGAAATTAATATATTTGAGTGTAATTTCACTTCACATAGGTGTTTAACCTAGAAGTTCTCCAATTAGCCACATTAACCACAAATTTGTTGACTATTTTTGTGTGTCTAGAAGGGCGAAGAAGGATTTGAATGGTTTTATAACTTTTTAATCATTTAAAGAATTTATATGAGTCACATTAAATTTTACCATGTGTCACATTCCCTTATGGGTTATAAAAGTGCCAAACTCCTTTTCAGTTGGTTTCTTAATTTTTAGTTAGATAACCTACAAATTTCAGATGGGACTAACTTTATTGATAGATAATATGACCTCTTAGATCTTTGACAGAAAACCAAGACACTTTTACACCTTGAAAACTATGCCACTTTCATTTATGACCCCTAAATGGCTACTAAGTGACTCAAAATGACATTTAGGCTAATTATATCATGACCAAGACTAAAATGACATTAAAATACATAAAATAGAATATAACACACCATATGAAAAAATATTATACCCATATAAACATCTAAATATCAATTTTCAACCTATAAATGGGCCTAATTTGATGTATAGGGTCAAATTTGGTCAATAAAATGGTGACTCATAGGGGTAGTATGCTTTTTATACTAAAGATCATTAGCCTTATCTTATCCATGGGCTAAGGGAGTCAATGAATTATTTAAGACAACTAGCAAAGAATTGACTAAAACACACACAAAATAACCACACCACACCAATGACACAAAACAAAACAAGACACCAATAAGAATCACAAATGTACACAAACACTTAGAGAAAATAACAAAAAATAGAAGCTATGTATAAAAAGAGAGGAGGACCTTAGTATCAATGTTTAAGATATATCCCATTGACTGGGATATGAAGCTCCTCTCCATCCAACTTTGAGAGTTGGAAATCATTATGTTTCTTGCATTAAGTGATGACATAAGGGACACTCCACAAAGCATAAAAAATTGTGTGTTTTCTAGGCTTAGCCCTATCTTCATCCCACTTTAGAATAGTGTTTCCCTTTTGGAAAATTATTGGCATGGATTTCTTATCAAAATATTTCTTTGTTTGATCTTGGTGAGCTCTCATAGTTTGCATAGCTTGATCCCTTATTTCTTCAAGCTCCATCAACTCACATAATCTGACCTACATGCTTTCATTTTCCATTAACTCCAACTGGTAAATGAGATCTAATGCTATTAATTCAAGTGAAATAGGAAATATATCCTCTCTTCCATAAACAAGTGTATATGGTGAGTTTCTAATGGCTCTCTTAGGGGTGATTCTATTAGCCCAAAGAGTTGTCTTCAATTTAGAATGCCAAGCTCTTTGGTTCTCCTCCATTATTCTCTTGATAACCCTAGTTATATTCTAATTAGTGGAATCATCTAGTCCATTCCCTTGTGGATAATAGTTTGAGGAAGTATTAAGATAAACACCATGTTTCAAATTCCATTCACTTTTCTTGGTTCCAAGGAATGCTAATGCATTGTCAGAAATGATTGTTGAAGGAGGCCCAAATAGTATCACTATGCTTTCAAACAAGTCCAAAAGTGAAATTTCATTGCTTCCTTGAGAGCTACATCCTCCACCCATATTTTAAAGTAATTTGTGGTAGATAACACCCACTTGTGACTAGCATTATAAGGTGGGTTGAATAAGCCTATGAAATCTAGACCACATTGCATAAAAGGTTGGTATAATTATATTGGATGAAGAGGTAATGCTGAAATATTTTTATTTCCATCAAATAAAGCACATTTCTCACATTTCCTTACCCAAATAGGGGTATCTTTAAACAAACTAGCCCAAACATAACTAGCTCTCATAATATTGGTAGCTATGGTCCTTGGAGTAAAGTGACCACCTACTATTCCATCATGAAACTAAAATAATAGCTTCTCAACCTAATCTGATTCAACACATAACAATAGTACACTTGATAATAATTTCTAAACAAATGTACTTGAAGAACATTGTTTTGGCTCTATCTAAGCCTTATGAACACACTGGTTTGAATAAAATTGATCATTTATTGTGTCCAACTCCTCATTGGTGAGGATGAACTATCATAAGATCATATTTAAGGGTTAAAATAGATTATTTTTATTCCCTTAAATTTGAAGCAATGTGTTCTCATAACCCCTTCCCTTTCACTAGCTTGGTTGTCTTGATTTCTACATTATACTCCTTTACTTTTGTAATCTAACCAGCTCTTTTTTCATTCAAATTTCTACTCAAAAGGAATTATTTTAAATTATTATGAAGTACCAATATATGAATCTTGTTGTTAGATAACACGTGCCTAAAATTATTTTGGCTTATAACAACTAAAAGTACTTGCTTCTCTAAATAAGTGTATCTTACCTCATAGCCTTCCAATCCTTGAATAATAAAAGAAATAGGCTACTCAATTTTTTTTTAATTTAATTGAGTGAGCATGGAAAAGATTACTTCTTAATTTCCAAAAGTATAAAAGTTTCAATCCTTTGATAAATTAGGGCTTGCAAGAGTTGGATCTTGAGCAATAACTTGCTTGATATCTTCAAAACTCTCTTTCCTTCTCCTTTTTCCAGTAAAACTTTCATATTTTCTTAGCATAAAGGTTAGATTATTGACTAAATTATAAAAATTATGAATCAACCTCCTTATTAAATTGATTTTTCCAAATAATCTTTGCAAACCTTTCTTATGTTTGGGTAAAGTCAATCATAAGATTGAACTCACCCTTTCAGGATCTATGGATAGATTTATCTTTGAGACAATGTGTCCTAAAAGTTTGACTTCATGAATAATAAAAACACACTTATTTGGATTAAGAGAGATTCCAAACTCTCTACATTTCTTAAAAATATTCGTAAGGATATTTAAATGATCCTTTGCATCCTTAGAGAAGACCATGATATCTTCAAGACACACCAGCACTATATAATTTATTAGGCCTTAAAAAGCCATATCCATTGCATTTTGGAAGGTTTCCCCAAAATTATATAAACCAAAAGGAATTTTCCTATAAGCATATGTGCCCCATTTAGTGGTAAAGTCTGCCTTGAATTGATCTCCTTTACCAAAATCTGATTATATCCTAAATATCCATCAAGGAGTGAGAGCCTTTGACTACCTACCACAACTTGAAAAATTTTATCTATGAAGGGCAGAGGATAATGGTCCTTTAAAGAAACTCTATTAAAATATCTAAAGTCAACACATAACCCGATCTCCCCATTCTTATTCCTTATGGTCTAAGTTTTTCAACCAAGATGAATACTTAATAGGAAAAATGATCTTAGACTTAATCAAATTTATAAGGTCCTTTCTCATAAGATGCTCACTCTTATGATTAATTAGCCTTTTATTTTACTTTATGGGCTTGGAATTCTCATATAACTCTATGGTATGTTGAGATAGATTTGGATCAAAAAAATTTTAATCACTCTATTCCTATGCAAAGATATCGAAAAATTCTTTGCATAATTTAATGAAAGCATATCTTTCTTCTCTAGTACACACCTTCCCAAGAGTAAGCAACTTATCTTTAAAAATTTTTACTCTCTCATAGTTTTATTATTTAGTAGACATGCTTAACTTTTCCTTATTTAACTAATCATCATCATTAAAAATAATTTCAAGTGTGACTAAGCCGTTAAGGAGCTTGTTTGTCTTCAATTATACAGTCTACCCTCCATATTGTTATTGTAGTTTGGACTAGTTATTGGAGGAGAACTTAGCCTCCTCTTATATAAAAAGATCTATTTACTAATCAATATCAAATACTTGCCAATTAGTGACATTATCAGGTATAGAGGGTCTTATAATCACTTTGATATGAGGTTGGTTCTTGTCATATCTTATCCCCTTTAGAACATCAAACTAAGATCCAATGGCTACCAACCTATCAACATGTTTATTATCTTCTCTTGATAGATATTTAATGTTGAAAGCTTGGAAATATTCTAAAAGATCCCACATTATATTCTTATAATATTTAAGCAAAGAGTTCTTAGTTATATTTTGACCCCTTAATTGATTCATAATCAACTCACTATCACCATCAACTTGTAACTCCTTCACACCTCTTTTTCTTTCCCAATCAAGGCCATGAATGAGGGCCTCATATTATAATACATTACAAGTAAAACTAAAGTGAAATATTAAACTAGATTAATACCTTTCTTTGAATGGAGATACTAACATTGCTCCACCACCTAATCCATCAAAATATAGTTGCCATAGATCATCCATAGTCTCATTTGGCTTCATCAAATTTGGCATGAAAGAGCCTTCTTTATGAAGACATACACTCCAAGACCAACTTCTTCTATGAATCTATAAGTATCATTTTCATAGTGTTTAGCTCCCGATTCATCTATATTTATATCAAAAATTCATTCAAGAGAAGAAATTGGAGAATGATCCATGTGAAATTCCTCCTCATCAAGAATAGTATAATTGACACTTGAAACTTTAGGAATGTAGGGATATAAATGATTGTGACAAGGATTTTTTAATTCACTCTTTTCGTTGGTACCATACCTTATTTTTAAAACCATGTATGACCAATTTGCTACCAAGTATCCACCTATCTTGGTTGTAAACTCTCTTGACAAACAAAGAGCAAAGTATGGGGGTAAATATATAACAACCACATCATGAGAGATGGAGAAAGTATGACAAAAATTTATAGTCAAATTAAAATTATTAAATACTCCTAAGGTATTTTCTAGTGACCCATCCAATTGTAGAACTCCTTTAGCCATTGGTTCATACTTGAGGCCTATTTTATCTACTATTGACTTAGGCATGATTGAGGTACTAAACCCACTATATATGATACAATTATGAACTAAAAAATCAAAAATAATAAAGGAAAGGTAAAAAGGAGGAATATTATCATTTTTATTTACTTATCCATCAATGGACTTAGTTCTATTCACCAAAACAACATTTTTTGTCCTTGTTGATCCAACTAATTTACTTAGTTCAAGTAATTCCTTTTGGATAAGATCATTTTGTCCTGGTATTGTCAATGAGTCCCATAATGAAATGTTCATGTGTTACTTCTTAATTTTATCCATAACATTTATAGAATGATTGTTCATCTTTAATGTCTCTTTGGAAGCACTAGTACCTTGTGGTGTAGCATGTAAATATGGATGTGTAGGAGCTAGTCTTGAATTCTAAAATTTATAATTTTCTTGTACCTTAGTAGCTGATTTAGAACCACCTACCATTTGGGGTGATGGAGGAGTCAAAATATGTCATTTATTTGTCCCTTGTGCCTCTTCAACATCCCCCTTCTTAGATCTAGTATTATAGGATACACTAGCAATCACATTTTTAAAACTTCCTAACTAAATTATGACACAAAAATCTTCCTCTAAATGATTCATAAGAGTAGAATCAGGATATGTTTTTTCCATTTTCCATTCCATTTTGTATTGGCACCTCAAAATTGGGAACTTGAGGTACTTGACTGCCTTGTATTATCATGGATTGACTAGGCATTTCATTAACATGTGTAACTTGGCCTTGATTTTGGTCATAGGAAGGGTACCACGGTTGCTTTTAAATAAGATTATTTTGAATAGGAACAAGATATATAGAAGATGATGGTGCATTAGGATTGAAACTTTGGTAAGGTATAACTTGAGTTAATCGACCTTGTCCTTGATCATTACCTTGAAAAAAAGGCCTACTTGCTTGTCCAAACTAATTATAGGTTTGATAAGGCTTTTAATTTTGGGCTTGTTATCTTTTGAGAGAAACCAACTAATTAATAAAAATTTTAAGAAAAATATTCACTTCATGAATCTCATTGGTAGGGGTGAGGGCAGAATTTTTTTGGATATTATGTAAGAGAACCAAACTAGGTAATGCAATTTGACTAGGAGGTTGCAAATCAAGAAATAATGGCATTGGTGGTTTAGGAGAAATCTTTCCCACTTAAAAAAGATAATTATCAACATTAATAGCTATATCATAGGCATTAGGTAGTGTATTCCCGCCCATATATTGGATCAATGGCTACATCACTATTAAATGCCTTTAGGTTATCTAAGAAGGCATAATTTGGAGTGGGTGTCACAAGGGTTAAGATCCTATCCCATGTATTTTAAATCTAGAGTTAAAATATTGAATGAAATCTTGAGGATCCCTCTTGATAGTGGTCAATTTCTCAGATAGTGACAAATATTCACTCTTCTCTTCAAACCTCTTAGACAATAGATTTCCTAGTTCATCCCATGAGGTAATGGAAGCATGAGGTAGAGTTCCATACCAATCTAAAGCTTTCACTTTGAAATAAAATACTAATATCCTAATGACTACATTCTCTTGGGTGATATTACGTATATTGAAAAAAAATTCCATGTTTTTAGTGTGTTCAATGGGATTAATAAGACCTTCTTCACTAAAACATGGAACACTTTTAATGGTTGTTCTAGGAATTTGGTCATATTGGGCAAGATTCAAAGGAGATGATATGGTGAAAGATACAAAAGGTAGATTTATATCCATATTAGAATTTAGATTATTAGTATTAGGGGTTAAACTAAACAATATACTTCTACTTGGTTTATTAAAAACCAACTCGCTTGAATAAGGATGAGTATTCACAAATCTCAACCTCTTAACATAATAACAAGGCAATTTCACAAAATTAAAAGGTATACCTTTAGAATAAAACCTAGTGGTCAAATTTGGCATGTAAAATAAGGGTTGATAAACAACCAAAGAGTTGAAAACTTAGTGGAATCACTAGGTACAAAATATAGATGTTCTTCCAACTAAAAATATGCCAAGATTGACACCAATCTTGGACAATCTTCTAGGACTTAGAATCCCATCAGGCATGCCAAAAACTATTATCAATTATATTTTCATCCCTTACGGAGATGTCTCAACTCTCCTCATCTAAGTGGCACAATAGAAACATCTCACAAGTTGTGGTTAATCAATAGGTGAGATGAATCTCTAGAAGGGCTAGTTCCCTTGATTCACTCTTTGAACACTTATTTAAATATCAAATTTACATGAAAAGGGTTAATAAGAACAAAATAAAAATGCTAAAAGGTGATGAACCAATAATTATTATCCTCCTATTGACTAAACTTATAATACTTATAGAAAATTAAAGATTCTTTCACACATAACTCACAACTCAAGATAGATTATTACATCAATGCTTCATATGCTAGGTTCAAGAGGTATATTTATGTTTAGGAGGGATAATGATGATCATTTGGATAATAAAATCATAAACCACTTATAAAACTCTCATACACTAAGAAATAATACTAACAAAGTCCTGTAACAATTATTCTTCTACACACTTGGTGGATAATCAAATACAACATGATAGAAAAGATAATTTTTTACTAGACAAGATCAATAAGATTATAATAAGAATCAATTATTCAATATTTAAGTAGGAAAATTCACTTTTAATTTATTTAAAAGACATTCAAATACAAAAACGTCTAGGGTTTCACCATTAACCAATGAAGGCTACCAAAAAGAGCCCAAAAAGTTACTACTTATAGAATTTGGGAGAGAAGTGGGAAAAGAGGAGTCTAAAGGTCACTCAAAAACTTGTCATGATAAGAGGATTTATGTTTGTATCATAATTATTTAGGAGATATATCATGCAAGGTATGATAGGATAAATGGATTTCTAAACTATGCAACTCATGAAATATGGTAAAGGAGTTCCCATTCTATACAAGAACACTATCTTCATCATTCCCCATTTTGAAACGTCCCAAAACTAACTAGGGATAGATATAATTATTTAAATTATAGGGAGGGGTTATGGAAATGATTTCACATGAATTGGATACATTCTTAATCACCTAGATTCCTCTGAAAGTGAGCCATCACTACCTGTAATCAACTAAACTCCCTATTTCACACACCTTGAAAACTTGGCTTCAAAAAAGGATTGAATTTTCATGAAAATATATAAAAAGGGGTTAATTCCATTTTTCAAGTCCATCCATGGCCTTGGATGCATCAGGCATACTTTAAAATCAACTTACTTGAAGTTTTTCACCCTTCTCACTATCATGTTCACTATGCCAGTTCTGATTGGTTGAAATGAGAGATATTATTAACTTATGAGTTTTTATAAAAAATAAATGGTAATATTTATTTATTAAAATTATATAAATTCCTCCCAAAGTTTATTTCATCTCTTGAAGGTCTTTAAAACATGCACAATGCATAAAATAGTCAAAGAAAGCAATTTTGCACCTCGTCTGTATAGGTCAGGTAGAAAAAATGTTGATGAGGAGGATACTTGAATAGTAATATACAAAATACATAAAATTTCATGTTAATTTAATCCCATTTGAATATATATATCCTTCCTTATTTTCTTAGTTGGGTCCTTATCTAAGGGTTTGTAAGGGTTTTAGGTCCTTTAAGCTCTTAAACTTTGTTCATAAAGATATGATGTTAGAACTACCAAAAAAATTCACAAGAGTGATTTTAAAGACCCATATAAACCCATAAAAACTTATTTAATCTCCATTAAAAATGTCAAATGATATGTGAGCATCTCAAGTTACCCTATCAAGCTTTGACCTTCATTTTGCATACCCCTGAGTTGTCTTTAAGCCCCAAAATGGATTCCTTGTGATTTTATATATAGGGTGTAAGATTTAACAAATATATAATGAATATATAAACATGATACAATAGGTTATAATTCAAACATAAGGATATAAATAACATTGACCTTCCATTTGGGCACTAGGCCTAAACCCTACCTAACAGGCTTGTTTGCATACTTGAGGGTTGAGAGCACCCTTTTTAGTTTCATCCTTTTATATAAGGTATATAATGTTTTTTAGGTATATTATAAATTTTAAAAAAATCTTTAAAGGTTCAATTATCTCCTATTCCATTCCTTTATCCCCCTTTCTTCAAGATTGCAGGTTTTGATCATAAATGGGGTGCCTTCTATCAGAGACAAAATAGAGAGCACTTCCCTTATTTGTATAAAGAAAAAAATATTTTAGGGACTTATTAAAGTTTTAATTACAATATATATAATTTTTTTACCCTTTTTCATATCATTTGACATTCCAAATCTTGTAAAACCTAAAACAAACTCCTAAAAGGCAGACTATGTGCAGTATTTATGATGTAGACTGTATGATGCTTGTTTAGAGTCACTTATCTATTATATATCCACCATGATAGTGTCATAATATTATTATGATGATTAATTTTTTACAAAATTCATTCATCCCTCTAACCCATCACATATTATACATACTCCTTGCTTAATCAAAACTATGTGTTATTTCTTGACTATGTTTTGTTCCTAGGACCGTACTTGTAAGTAGTATTACATGGATTAGAATTAAAATAGTGAATGGGTAATATTTAAACTTTATAATATCATTTTTAAATTATTTATACCAATTATCACCTTTCCTAGGCTAGACCATCACTTAGACACCATGTTTTAGTTTATTGTCTGCCTACAATCAC
Organism: Torreya grandis; assembly: GCA_037957365.1. Classification (NCBI taxonomy): domain Eukaryota; kingdom Viridiplantae; phylum Streptophyta; class Pinopsida; order Cupressales; family Taxaceae; genus Torreya; species Torreya grandis. The sequence goes on along the minus strand of JARHVA010004734.1, from coordinate 1,312,811 downwards.
CTATAGTTAACTATGTAGGGTCTTGTAGGTGGCTTTTATACTTGAAACTTGTGATATATATTATTTTAAAAACCTATAAAATATTTTTGATTCATCATATATAAATAAAAATTTTCATATTTATGTTAAATCTCTTACTATGGATGCTGTTAAGGCTAACTGTCAATGGTAGGTGAGTACCTCTAGAGGAAGGGACACCTATAGGTGTGAATAGGATAAAAATTCATATATTATCCTCTTTAAATGATCATTATATTTTTAATGATATTTCCATATAATTATAACATTTCAATCATCAAAACATGGTCTATTTTTCTAACCTTGGTGAAGAGGTCTCTGGGGTTCAAACCTGTAGATGTCACTACCTAAAATTAGTGTATGAAAGTGCATCTTTGGGCTCCTCTAGTATGAAAAATAGATGACCAAGTCACTTCCTTACTTTTTAAATTTTTAATCCTATGTGGGGGATATAATTCATTGAGATGCACCAAAAGTCTTGAAAACCTTATTATATGACTTTGACAAAATGACTCAAACCTTTGTTTTCACCTTTTAGGGAAAATGTCCCTAAATTCAGTTATCACATATTTAAAGGTCGTTTAAACTTACATATGATTATTTGAAACATAAAATAGGTTTTAAATGATAAAAATCACATGATATGACTCCAAGTAATTTTCCATCACTTGTTTCAACATTTCAAAATGACTCCTCAGATCTCTGTTAACACCACTTGTAGGTGTACATTGTCATGTACAAGCATTAAAAGTAGAGTTACAAGTAGTGTGTAAGATATACATGTTTGTGGTCAACATTAGGCCCTATAAAATTTCCAAATACACTCATATAATTTTAAAGTATTTTAAACATCTACAATACTTCTTTTTCAACATGACATCCTCTAGAGGGAACCTATAGGTGCACTTTGAGTTATATGTAGGAAATGATAATGAAATGATCCATGTACCAAGGAATATAGCTTTATAGTAAATTTATATCTTCATAAATGTATCTAAATGAAACATTATGATGTCTTAGATCTTGAAACAAGTTCGTACACCTCATTTTGACATCTTTACTTCCTGTAGGCACCTGTATATGTATATCTCTATTATATGACTATGTGTGTGACTGAGTTAACTATCACAATCCCTTATAATTATAACTTAAGGTTTTTAATTGATGTTATTAATATGAGAGTTTTTAAAACATCTTTATACTTTCATTACACTTCCATGAATCATGATAAATAGGCTCCATACACATGATTCCCTATGACTGTAAGTGAGAGTGGGTAAAGAGTTGCCTATGAATATGACAAAACTAAAATTTTGATCAAAGAATGATGTTATGAGACAAAAAATGTAATGGTGTGATAATTATGTAATTTTTACATGGGAAACATCATATCTCATTCACATAAGACCCTTGTAGAGAAACAAACATTTTGTAAACAAGGAAACTTGACTAAGACCTCACATAGTGGCACCTTCCTACAACATGAGATTATTTTCCTATCAAAACACCTTGAAAAATGAAAACAATAATATATAATATTTTAGGATATATATAAAATCATATAGAATCAACATAACCAACTAGATTATATGAAACTATCCATATAAGAGCAAAACCTATAGGGTGTAAGAACCAACGAGCATAAAAATAAAATCAACTTGTTAGAGATGATTCATAAATAACTGATAACCAATCCTTGAAATTTTTTTATAGAAATTAATGTATATTAGTTTATTTTCACCTCCCAAATTCATTTTACTTGGAAGTTCTCTAACTATCTTTACTAAGCACAAACTTGCTGACTAGTTCTATGTGTCTAGAAGGGTGAAGAAGGAACAAAACAATTTTGGACCATTTTAAGAATTTACAAATCATGTCAAGTGTTGAGATTAGTTGGAGGAAGATTAAAATATATTACATGATCTTCTCCCACATGTCACATTCCCTTATGGGTCATATAAGTGAAAAACTCCTCCTTTTCAGTTGGTTTCTTGATTTTCAGTTAGATAACCTACAAATTTTAGATGAGGTTGACATTCCTAATAGGGAGTCTAACCTAATTTAAATTTGAAGGAAAAAAAGGCACTTGGACATATTTAAAACCATTCCACTTTCATTTATGACCCCTAAATGGCTACTAAGTTACTCAAAATGACATATAGGCTAATTAGATCATGAACAAGGATAAAATGACATTAAAATACATCAAATAGAATATAACACACCCTATGAAAAAATATTAAACCCATATAAACATATAAATATCATGTTTTTACCTATATAGGTGCCCAATTTGACCTACAGGGTCAAATTTGGTCAACATTAACAACTAAAAATAGAATTAACTAAAACATAAGACTAAATTTTATTCCTCTCATCCTTCTTCACTCTATTATGAGAGTGAATTATCCTGGTAGGAGAAATTGGAATGAGGTTACCTTTTTTCTTACTTATTACAACCATTCATTCTTATTTATAAAAAATTCATGAATTCATATTTGGAAATATACAACTTTCTAAAGACAACATCTACAATCTTTACTTTTACTAAAAAATCCATAAAACTTATTTTAGCTAACCCTACCACCTCAGAGCCCTGAGAAGAAGTCAAAAAATGAACCACTTTTATAGCCTCCTTTCTAAGGACTTGTATAACATCTCCTAAAGACAATATAGGTTCAAAAACTAGAGAAACTATAAGAATCTCTGCACTTTCCTCCTTCCACTATGAATAATCCACTTTATACTTGGAATTTTTATAAGAAGTAGAAAGATGACCAATTTTATAGAATTTTTGGCATTTGAAAAGAAACCCTTCATAATCAAGGGTTTGAGATCAACATCTACCTTTAAATTTTAGCTCAATCATTTTAAGAAGGTCCTGATAAATATCCATGAAAATAAGAACCCTGGAAAAAGTCATCTATGAGAAATTCAAAGAAGAATCATCAACTTCTAACAAATCACCCTAAGATCCACCAATAGTTGATAACCTAGTCTCTAAACAAAACTGGAGATGAAGATATGACAACCATACCCAGATAGGTTTGGGAGATATATTTTTGGTTAGAGGACTAAAATATGGAAACTAAGGCTTGAGAGAAAGAAGGTGGTGTTCACAACTCCATATTTTATCTTGTAAAATTTTATTATGATCAATAAGAGAATAAAAACTACAATGAAAAAATATCTGACACAAGGATAAATTTCCAAATTATCCTCTATAAAAAGCCACAAATAATCCAAAATATATTGATGAAAATTAAGAAGGGCAGGCCAAAATGTATCGAATCAGCATACTAAACCCCTCCTCACATACCATTCCTCACTTTCTAAAAACTCCTCCAAAGCCTCCTGAAAATTTATAACTGGAAAAACCTTTATCACACTTAAAAACCTAATATGATCATTTTGAGAAGTCCAAGGTACACTCAAATCCATCTTAATGGGGGAGGATAGATGTGTTGCACCCCCACACTCTCCTTCCCCACCCCTAAACCTTTCATCACCTCAATTTGGCAAAAAAAATTGTGCACATTCCTACCTTATAAATAAGTAGGCATCTCCCTATGATTGGCATGCTTAGTTTATATCTCCTTCCACTATTGTTGATGTACCAAGTAATGTATAATTATTTTAAGCACCTCCTTACTTGATAAGATGGATCTCACCTTAGTCATTGGTGAGCACAAAACTGTCATCATCGAAAGTCCTAGTGCTTCTCTACCAATAGAGTTTATTTTTTTTATCTTAGCTTAAAAATATAATATTTCCATATTGAAATGGATTTGTCCTACAAAAATAGTTTAGATAAAATGGGTTCACCTAGTCCAAACCATCCCCAACTCATAAGTTGAACACTTCTTATGTTCAAATACTCTAAATATGGAATAAAATGTACAAATTTCTCCTAACTATTTTTTATCAATAATTTATATACTAATATGGAATGCAGTCATTTGGGTGTATTTTAAAACTTAAAAAACCATGACTTTGACATTATAATATTATTAAGGCTTGACTTGATGGTTATTAATGTGGGTTTTTTAGCCTCATCATTTAATTTAATTTTATCAATCTAATGTCGGTATCCAAGGCTATATGAAATAGGGAAAATAATATTTTAGGTCAATAGTTATATGCAATTAGAAATGAAAGAAACACACCCATGAAAAATAATTGAATCAAATCTAATCTAATAGTAAAAATCTAATCTAATATAACACTTGAAAATAAATTAGAATTTAATTCAATAGCTGAAATCAAGACTTGTAGAATTCAAGCACACTTATAGGAATTGAAATTAAAAAAACCAAACTAAGAAGTGGAAATGTGTATCCAGTTACTCCTACAGGTTAATTATTTAACACATACTAAAAAAAATGACAACATAATTATAAAATAAAAATGAAATAATACAAACATATAAATAAAAAATGTTTTCCTCTTCATTTGGAATTGGACCAAGCTTAATAAATAAAAATATTATACTCAATGCTCCATCTTTTCATTTATGAACAATCAACTAAAAAGAAACCCTTTCTTTTTCTTCTTCATTCCTTCTATCCCTATAAATATTTAGTCTTGTAGTCCTCTATTAGCTAGTCCTAACTATGAATGAGAAGGTTGTATTTGTAATAATACATTTTAAAAAACTTCTTAATAAGAAATAAAAACTTAAAATTTTTTATAACTAATTTATTAATCTTGACAACTTGAAAAATCAATTGGTAAGACGAATAACCTAACAAATGTATTTACAACTGATTTGTATTATTGGAAAAAATAATACCAATCTCCACTTTATTAGGAGTTAAGAGTGGAGATTGCTACATTCATTACTCCACTCTAATTTATGTTGGAGGGAATCAAGTGTGGTAATTTTTAGTTTCCTTTTCATTTATCCAGTAGCTTTAGCAAAGATATCCATAAAAACTAAGAATATGACAAATAACTTACCTATTTATGTAAATGCATATTTATATAAATATATATATTTTGGAATACTATATATAGAAATTTAAAAAATTATCCCAAATTGACTTATTAAAACTTATTTTGATCTTCATGTGTACACATTATGGATTGCTAGTCTCTGGATCTAGGTTTTTATTTATCTCTAAAGCTAGTTTGTTGTTGATCTCTAGAGCTATTTTTTTGTTGGTCTCTAGAGATAGCTTTGTATGGGACTCTAGATCTAGTTTTGTATGGAATTTAGAGCCACTTTTGTGTGTGAATCTAGAGCTAATGTAGGATTCCAAAGCTAGTTTTTATGATACTTTAGATCTCCTTTAGGACTCTATATATCTTCAAAACTACCCCTAATTTGGTGTATTTTATGCTCCAAACATTTTTATCTGCATTTATATCCCCATTTATCTGGCATTAAAAATATTTGGCATCTATTTTAGAATAACTATAAAAAACATAAACAATTAATATTAGAATGATTTTAAAAGAACAAACTAGATATATACATCCTATATTTTACTCTACATAAGCATAAGTTCTTAAAAATACATCTAATTCACTTAAAAATTTTATTTATAAAGGATAAAATGACATAAATTATTGATAGATATGAGAAATATTATGGTCTCATCATCTCTCCCACACTTAAACTCATGTATGTCCTCATGCATGTTGTTGGTTTCTCTATAGATTCATATTTTTTTGTCATTTATTTCAGTCATACTCTTTCTAGAATACTTCTCAATTATTATGTATAAAATAAACATGTCTCCTATATTTTAAATTTTTAAAAATCTTTGTAGGATTATTCTATTATGGTGGCCCATAATGGGATTGGGAGTAGGACTAGTGGAGATTTGTTACTTATTTCTATCCACTCATTTTTATATTTTGTGATCATTTTAAAAATGACATTTTTATACTAAAAGATTCCCTTAAAATTATTTAGGGAGATTGCCTCCCTCTTCTCCCACAAACATAAACACATTTATGTCCTTTTTCATGTTGATATAAGATATTTTAGCTAGGGAGTTTCAATCCCCTTTTAAGGGATTATCTAATTCATTCCTTCATTTTAAACGTTATAAGTTGAATTGAAATATCCTAGTGAACATATTTTGTAATTAAAAAATACATTTTATTTTTGGAAAAAGAGTTGTCATTTATTGGTTTTTAACTCTTTCCTCCTTTTTTGTTAGTAATCTCTTCTTAGTAATTTCATTATGTACACTTATTTATAATTTAAAAAATTATAACTATATTCAAATATAAAATAATATAATATATACATTACTTACTCTAAGTTATCTTTGATTTATTCATGTCAACATGGTTAAACTTATTGTTAGAGGTATAATCACTAAGGGGGGGGTGAATAAGTGAGCCTAGAAAATCCAACTTCAATTTCAATCCTTTCATAATAACAAAAAGTAATTTAGATAAGTTGTAACTGATCAAGGAATTAAAATCCCTATTTAGTGAGACTACAATCCCACAAGGTGATACAACACCTGTCTAATTGAGTTGCTACAATAACTATACCTTTAGCAAGTTTCAACTTGCAAGGAGGATGCAACCCCCTTAGATGTTGATATACCAAAATAACACCTATGAACACATCAACTTATGAACTGATGTCTTTAATACCTGATGATGGAACTTTTATTATCACTCTTTACCTTTGTTCATACTAAAACAACAAGAGCACTATACTACCAACATAATTATGACCTATAGGTCATACAAACAGTCCTCAACTTGATCTTCTCATCAAATCATCTAATGGTCACTCTACCTCTCCTTGTATCCACAAACCACACACCCAAGACTCTCTCTAATCTCTCACAAGTATCACACCAAGTCTAGAAACCATCATCCTTGGTTCTAATATTTATAGAGCATACTTGATAATCAACACCTTGGTTAGACATTAGGCATGCCTTATCCCTTATGGCATATATCATATGAAGACACAACTCAATACAATCTTCATAGGTCAGACATAGCATCTATGGTCATTCCTTAAGCAACTACACTTTTTAATAAGGCCCTTGTAGCTCTTATAGGTCTCATCGAGACCTATTCACCCATTTAACACATCAATGACTAAAATAAGAACATAAGATCACTTAAAAAATCATATGTCCACACTACATGACCACTTAGTCATCTTCAAATACTTATAGTCATCATTGCACTCTTATATGAAAGCTCAATCAATATTTTGTGCACATAATCACCATGAATGAATACACAGTAAACTTATAAACCTTTGTTCATATTGAATATGATTGGTCACACCTCAAAAATACAAACATAACATCCTTATGGAGTCTAAAACACTATCCAATAGCTAAGACAACATGAAACATCAAAGCAACATCAACGCAAGTTTGAACATCCTTCCTAGGTCACTTTTAGGACAAACATAAAAACATAGTCAAATTTTAACCTCAATATCTTTTATTGTACATGATTTTAGATATTCAAATATATATTTATAGATGAACCTTGGAGTCCTCTTTATATTGACTTTTAACACTATGAGTAAATTCTATCTATATAAAAAGATATGGCCAAAATACAAAGCACTAGTTTTTCCTTTACAAATTCAAATATTCAAAAGTAAATGGTCATAATTAAAGCTCAAACACTATGCTCGTATCTCATGTCCTCGATGCTTACGTTAAATTCACACCATTGATCTTTTTGTAAAGAACTCAACCTTTACCAATCAGTGCTCATCATTGGATATTCATCTTGACTACTTGACTTTATGCACTCCATTGATCTCTTGTATGTAGCTCAGTCTTTAATAATGCCAAACAACTATTACTTTGAACTTTTGACTTTAAAGTGCACCATTGGTCTCTATCTATATGATCACCTACTCACTGTTGATCCTTGGAAGAAGCTCAATATTTATCTCTACTCATTATTAAACCTTAAATACTTAGCACCATCTCACTACTTCCTAAATTCTTAGAGCAACATGATCCATAAGTGTTGATTAAACTTTAACTTGTGAAAATTTGACTATGGGAACCTTGCTTATCTTCTTAGAAGGCCAACTTTACACAGTCATATCTTTTGCTTTTCTCACTCGTAAGTTATCAAATTTGGACCATATGATCTCCTCACATAGGAGAATCCAAACATGTACCAATATAGCTATATAAAATTCTCATGTGTGATATATAAATAAATTAAAATGCCTCCTAAAATTTATCAGTTCATAGAGCTAACTATGCTAAGAATTACCTAGAAGGCCAACTTTACACAAGCATATATTTTGATGTGCTTTAGCGCTTGACCTAAAATTTAGTGTAAATAAAATAGGCACAAAAATAGACAAACCCTTATTATCAACTTATTATATAACATACACACATGTGAGATATGCCACCATCAAACTACTTACATGACTCTTTCTTGCCGTATGCAATTTTTTGTAAGTATGGGAAAACATTGTCAAACTACCTAGGAGACAACTTTGTACTTGTAAATATTTTGACGCATTTAAATACATGATCCAAAATTTAGTGAAAAAAATATATAATATTTATATCAAAAACATATGACCAAATCCCCTTGACTCATTCACACATGGAAATAGTGATGTCAACAAACTGCCTACTCAGATTTTATACCACTAGACCCAAAATGTCTAGATGACAACAATGGACTACCACATGAATTCCACTTATGAAAACAAGAAATCAAAGCATTATTGAATTTTAATAATACCCATTATACATCCTCAACTCACCATACTTATCCATAAACATCTCTAATCATGCCAAAACTGAACATCAACCAATTATACTTCAAGCATACTAAGACAAACACATTACACACTTTGTCATTATCACATAGACTATCAATGCACTTCATCCACTCACCTAAAAAACTCTAGGACATCATTGAAAACTCTCCAATAATATCCTCCTTTGTCATTTATGTCAACAACCATCAATATAGAAATATATATCTCATCTTCTTTCTCTCTCTTCAAACACATAATGACAAAGTGGAAACCAGCTAGTAATAAGGACATAAAAAGAATACCAAAAATATAAGACCATATTGGAAAGATGATAAAAACTCCCCCTTACCTTAATCTTACCTCTTCTTGCCTTGACAACTTCATCTTGATCCATGCCAACACTCTCTTCAACCAAGCACTGCAACCAATGAAGAAAGAACACACAAAAATAATAAAATATGATGTAACTCACCAAGAAACATATAAGATGGACTTTCCCTAAGATTTATGAGCCATTTAACATTTTTATCATCTTTAGATCTCCAAACACCATGAAGAAATTCCACACATGCTTACTATCCTTTTCTCTCAAGCTACCACAAGGACCACCAACAGAACTTCATGCCACTTACAAAATAGGAAACATGCTCTCAACCAACTTAAGAACTCTCCTTAAACTAAAAAAACCTTTATCTTTTGTAGAAACTGATCAAAAATCACTCTTCTTTAAAGTAGGCCTATCTAGACTCCTTGTTACCCTACCAATAACTTGTAGAGACAAAAACTTTCATTAGACACATCTTCAAGACCTGAAACTTCATATCTAGAGAAATATCATAGACCCCCTCAAGTACACCAATTTTTATTACCAATATCATCCTATGCAATATACTTCCTTCACAAACCAAATTGCCAATTAGGCCTCCATCTTGACAAAAACTTGAATAACTTGAGAACCACAAAAATTAAAATCTTTATGATGCATGATTTTACAACCCATTTAGCTCATTTAATCAATTAATAATCCTTAAACCTCATATCATAAGACAAACCACTTTTATATCATATCTTAAAACCCTAGAATTTTAAAATAAACAGGGTCAACAAATCTCTTTCTAGTCAAAATCCATTTCCAAAACTTATTTCACATTTGGGGATAACCATCACACACTTATAGACCAAAAATTGAGCCTTTGTACCTTTGGGAGCCTTAAATTCCTATAACCCATTTTAGACCTACTTGCCCTTAAGCCAAAATCTAAGAGTAATTAAAAAACCTTCAATTTGCCTTCAACATACCTTCAAAACATAAAAAACTTGGAGCATATCACAAATAAGTGCATAGACCTTTCTGAGCACCAATAATTCTTGACATTCTATCAATCTCATTAGGCCACCTAGAAACACTCATTCTGACCCTATATTATAGCTCCACAAATATTTAGAAAAAGCTTATGATCTTATTACTCCCCCTTAACCAAAGACCTCTAATTGGAATTATCATATTGAGCACAAAAACTTGCTTCTCCATAAGAAAATATGTTTCCTAAGAAGCATAAGTAGAGACACCCTACTTCACAATGTCTTAGAACAATGTGAAATTAAGAGTTGCCCATAACTCCTCATATTATTTCTCCTCCTTAGTCATATAATATTTTTAGTTCTTCTTCTTATTAGGCTTAATAGAAGCAACATGCTCAAACACCAAAACATTCTCCTTCTCTTCTATGATTGGATTGAAAATACATGGAGACAACAAAGATTCATGGCATATATTTTTATCTAAAAAATCCACCTTGCAGTTTGGAACCTCATCACTAGGCATAAATAATTGATTTTATTTACATGATACATTCTCAAAAATAATAGGATTTTAACTTAGATCCATACACACCTTATAAATAACCTCAACTAGTATCTTGGTCTTCTCTTTGAGCTGGATCTCTTCATTCTCAACATGAGTAGACAATGAGACTTCTTGGAATTCTTCAAAATTTGTAGCATTCTCCACCATAGAAAATATATTACTTGGACCTAAAGACTTTTCATGACTCACACTTGTCACCTTTGGCTTCCATGAGTTAACTTTCCTTCTTTCTTGCACTCTAGGAGCCTAATTGAATCTATTCTATCTTATAGGTCTTTTCTTGTAGAATATAGCAATGTAACCTCTCTACTAACAATTTAATCACACTATACCTTTTTCAAGAAACGTATCTTGATATACTTTATTTGGACAAAAACTTGAAATGTGTCCTATGTCATGATAAATGAAACAACCTCCTATTTTTGAAGAGGATTCACATTTTGACTAAAGACTCCCATCATAGTTCCATGAAAACTCATTTCTAACAGGTCTCTTGTATTCTCTATCCCTATGACCAAAATTATTACACATGCAATAATAACCATTGAATCTTTCATACCTCATGGCATTTGGCTATCTGATCTAATTTTTCTTTACTCTATTATCACATTCATTCCTTGTATAATGATTTATATTCAGAAGTATGATTATCCTGGTTCACATTAGTCTTCATCTTGTTTTGAGTTATATTTTTTTGTTCTTCTTTATATCCAAGACCAGTTCTATCACTAGCATGCTTTTGACCACTCAGAATATTATTTAAATGACATGATCTCTTTTCAAATATCACAAATGTATTCACCTTACTAGATATCTTATCTAACTCAGATTTTAAAGACTCATTTTAAGAAACATACCTTGAACATTCATCTTATTTAAATTTTAGGATTTTAGACAAGATTTCCAATTGAAAATTGAGATGCTTAACCATATCTTCATGATCATGGTGTTTTCATTCATTCATGATTTAAACATACTTAATTTTTCCTCATAGTGTTTGAGTTGAGACTTCATATTCTTATTGATCTTCTTCTCAATCTTCAGTTGTTTAAGAACATTTGTTAATGTAGTCTCATAATCCACCTCATCTTCATCATCATTTGTATCACTCCAAGTAGACTCATTTTGATGTGAGCAACTTCCTTCCTTATCCATGAAAAAAGATTCATATTCAATAGAACCAACATCTTCATGATCATATTCTGAGTCACTATCTTCACTCTCATCTAATGAGCTGAAATCTTCTTTGGTATAGAGACTCTTCTTATTCTTGAAGGATTTCTTCTTGTTGTCACACTTTGTGAATCCTTTCTTACTGTATGTCTTCTTATCTTCATCTTATCCTTCACCATCCTTTTCATCACCATTTTTCTCATGCTTATGAGGACCATGATCAAAATGTCCTATCTCTCCATAATTGAAACATTTGAAGGGTAGTTTACCCTTATACTTCCTTGAGCTTGTGTTCAATTTCTTAGTAATCAAAGTAATTAAGATATTTCATATTCTTTGGTTTTATTACCTTGGAACATCTTCTTAGGCTTCTTTTCTATCTTTAATATTGCTTCTTTCTTTGGTGGTTTATCATCATTTACTCTCATATCATAGGCAATAAAGGTGCCACGCAATTCATCCATCTTCAATTGAGTAAGATCATGACTTTCTTCTATAGTAGATACCTTTGGATCAAAATTGAGGGATAAAGACCTTAATAACTTTTAAACTATAGTAGCCTCTTTAAGGTTCTCTCCAAGACCTTTGATGATGCTCATAATCTCATCAAATCTTTGCAAAATAAGATGCCACATAATCTTCTTCCTTCATCTTGAGACTTTCAAATTACCTTTTATGAGTTTACAACTTAGTAAGCTTGACCTTTGAATCTCCTTCATAAATGATCTATATTTTGTCCCACATCTCTTTAATAGATTTAAAATGGATTACCTTGGTGTATTTAGTCTCTAAAAGACCACAAGTGATAACATTCATTGCCTTGGAATTGTTTTCAAATAATTTCTTGTCTACAACACTAGATAGAGGAGTAGTAGGAGTAACATAACCATCCACAATAGATTGACATACATCAAACCCTAGGGACATAATATATGTCTTCATCCTCTCACTCCAAAAATCATAATTAAATCTATTGAATATCAATTCTTTCTTAGTAGAGAATTCTCCTTGATGACTACTCATATTGTACCTTAGATCACAAGCTATTAAGCCTTTACCAAAGGACAAGCCTTGATACCAATTATTAGATGTATAATCACTGAGAGGGGAGGGGGCGAATTAGTGAGCATAGAAAATCCAACTTCAATTTTAATCCTTTCAAGTTCTTAATGAATGACAATAATCATTCATGAAGCATACACACCATTCATAGCAATGAGTAAGAGAGACAATGAAAGATCAATCACATAACACATGACATATGTGGGAAACCATCTTGGGGGAGAAAAACCACTAAAACCTATAATCAAACTACTATCCTATAATAAAAATAACCAATCTAGACTAGTTGCAATTGATGAAGGAACTATAATCACTATTTAGTGAGAATACACTCCCATAAGATGATATAATACATGTCTAGCTGAGCTACCACAACAACTAGACCTTTATCAAGTTTCACCTTGCAAGGAGGCTACAACCCTCTTAGATGCTAAGCTTACACAATATCACCTATAAACACACACAACTATGAACTGATGTCTTCAACACTTGATGATGGACCTATGATTATCACTCTTCACCTTTATTCATACTCCAATAATAAGAGCACTATACTACCAACATAATTATGACCTATAAGTCATACAAAAAGTCCTCCATATTATTGACTCATCAAATCATTTATTTGGAAGTCTACCTCTCCTTCACTACACAAATGACACACCCAAACCTCTCTCCAATCTCTCACAAGTCTCACACCAAGTCTATAAAGCATTATCTTTGGTTCCACTATTTATAGATCATACTTGATAATCAACACCTTGATCAACCATTAGGCATGCCTTAGCCCTTAAGTCATCTATCATACAAATACATAGATCAATACGATCTTCATAGGTTGGACATAGAATTTATGGGTCATCCTTAAGTAGCTACACCTTTTAATAAGGTCTTTATAGCTCTTATAGGTCTCATGGAGACCTATTCACCCATTTAGCACATCAAAGAGTAAAATAGGAACATAAGACCACTTTCAAAAGCATAAGTACACACTACATGACCCCTTATTCATCCTAAAATGCTTATATTCATCATTAAAATATTTTGTGCAAGCTCAATAAACATTCTATTCACATAGTCACCATGAACGAATACACAATCAACTTCTAAACCTTTGTTAATACTATATATGATTGGTCACACATCTAAAATCCACATAGAGCATTTTTATGGAGTCTAAAACACTCTCCAATAGCTAAGACAACATGAAACATTGAAACAACATCAACACAATATTGAACATCCTTCCTCGGTCACTTACAAGATAAACATAAAAACATAGTCAAATTTGAACCTTATTATCTTTTACTACACATAATTTTATATATTCAAATTTATATTTCTAGATGCATTTTGGAGTCCTCTTTATATTCACTTTTAACACCATGAGTAAACTCTATCTAGATCAAAAGATATGTCTAAAATATAGATAATTGGTTTTTCCTCTACAAATTCAAATATTCAAAAACAAATGGTCACATTTAAACCTCAAACATTATGATTACATATCATGTCCTTAGTGCTTAGATTAAACATGTACCATTGATTTTCTTTTAATGAAATTGACCTTTACCAATCAATGCTCATCATTGGATATTCATCTTTACTATTTGAGTTAATGCACTCCATCAATCTCTTATACATACCTCAATATTTAACAATGCTAAACAACTATCACTTTGATCTTTTGACTTTAAAGAATATTGTTGATCTCTATATGTACAATCACCCACTCATCATTGATCCTTGGAAGAAGCTTGGTATTTATCTTTGCTCAACATTAAACCTTGAACACTTAGCACCATCTCATTACTTCTTGATTTCTTAGAGAAATGCACTTTGCCAATGTTACTTGAACTATAACTTGTGAAAATTTTACTATGGGAACCTTGATTATCTACCTAGAAGGCCAACTTTGCACAATCACATCTTTTTCTTTTCTCATTCACAAGTTATCAAATTTAGACCATATGATCTCCTCACATAGGATAATCTAACCATATACCAATATACTTTTATAACCCTCACATGCGTGAGATATAATGACATTAAAATCCTTCCTCAGATTTATTAGTTCATAGAGCCAACTATGCTAAGAATTACTTGGAAGGCCAAATCTTGCACATGTATATATTTTTACGTGCATTAATGCTTGACCTTAAAATTAGTATAACTAAAATAGGTATAGAAATAAATAAACCCATATAATCACCTTCTCCTAAAATGTCCACATGTGAAAGATATGTCACCATTATACTACTTATTGGACTCTTTCTTACCTCATGCAAATTTGGCTAAGTATGGGAAAACACTGTCAAACTACATGGGAGCCCAAATTTGCACTTGCATATATTTTGACACACTTCAGGGTATGATCTAAAATTTATCAAAAAAAAAACTAGGGACTAATGTGATCACAACCATATGACCAACTCCCCCTAAATCATTCATACA